>JAKSZP010012100.1:0-116807 GCA_022478985.1 Massospora cicadina
ATCCTTTCACTTATGATCATGCGTTTATGCATGAAAAATATGGGGTTATAAAATTAAAAAATTCTTATATTTAAAAAAATTGTGGTTATCTAGATCTAAAAAAACAGAAATGCATATTTTTTCATTCTTATATGTATTTTTAGAAGTGCATATATATGAAAAGAAAGGGTTATGTAAATCTAAAAGTGCATATATACATGAAAATTTATAGGGTTAAGTAAATCTAAAAATGTATATATATGTGAAAAAATTAAGAATTAAAAATCTAAAATTACTTACATACAAGAATATATAAGGAAAGTAAATCTAAGAATGCATATATTTGGGGGAAAATATAAAGGTTTTAAATCTAAAAATGCATAAGCCAGATAATTTAAAAGTGATCAAATTTTTTTATTTGTTTAGTGCAAATATCTTAATATTAATTTATTTAGAATTTTATAATTTAAGCTTCTAAAGGTGATGTATTAAATTTTAGAATATATCTAAATTTATATCTCAGCTCCAAACCATATAATAGTAGTATTTAATCTTTTCAAGTAGGTAAACTTTATTTTTTTACAAATTAGATGAATACTAAAACTTTAATTAAGAAGATAAAATCTAAAAAAATTTAAGCCTTTATGATTAGTCTTTACTCCAAACAGCATTAATGATTTATGTATTAAATTTGTACAAGTAGCAACACTTATTTTAAGCATGAAAGAAAATTGAAAAGCTAAAGAGATTGGAGACTAAAAATCAGATGGTTGAAATACTAGATTTTTTAATCTTAAAAGTCTTAGAATTTTTATGAGCTTCTGTATTGTATGTTGACAAACCTAAAACAGAAATGGAATTTTTAGATTGTTTATAACAGTATATAATTGGATTTATGGTTCAGGAGACAACTTGATATGCCCTTAAAACTCTTAATTTAAGAATATGACAAGATTGATTATATAACATTTAATGAGATGGGTTTTTGTATGCTAATTAATTTATATAGGAATCGATGTCTTACCTGAATATAAGTTGTAGTGGAAGCAGAAAACCAACCACTTTTACAATGATTTTTACTTAAAACTGATGAGCTATGAGAGATTCAATGATATAAAAAAATACTATCATTTTTTGATGGCAAAATATTTTTTGATCTGGAAAGCCAGGATATAAAGATCAAAGAACTTGATGGGTTAATTTCATATTTTAATAAAAAGTTTCATGGGATATATACTCCTGAAAGAGAACTATCAGTAGATGAAAACATGTGTTTGTGGTTGGGCGCAGGGGCAGCAAAGTTAAACGCCTCTAAAGCCTACTAAATATGGAATAAAAATTTATTCTTTATGTGAAGCTAAGATTGGGTATGCATGTTCAATAATACATTATAATTCTAAGTACCACAAGAGTAATTTGGACATGCTAAACCAGCTAACTAAGAATTATATGAAATAATTTTATCATTTATACATGGATAACTTCTATACAAGCATTGTGATAGAAAAGTTGAGAAATGAGATACCTAGTTGCACCACTCTCAGAGAGAATAGGGGAGGCCCTAAAGATACTAAATTAAATTAAGAAAACTAAAAAAGTTGAGGGGTACGTCTTCAATAATAGAAAGGTAAATTGCCTAGAATGATGGTACTAGTCCTGCAGTTATTCTTTCAAATACTCATTTGTATTTTAACCTTGAGAATGCACCTGAAAACAAAGCTTATTATCAAAAAAACTTGGTTCTTGTGAACTTATCAAGAATTATAATGCTTATATGGATGGGGGCAATTTAATGGACCAAATGGCAAAATACTGCAAAATATCCAGATCAAAAAAGTTGCCACTAAATTCTGTTTTCAGTTTTAATATTTGTTTTTATAATAGTTTTGTTGTTTACAAGAAGCTTGGTCATTTAACAAGATAAATTTTATCCAAAATACTTGATAAACATAATATCAATTGAGTGACATTATTAACAATGTTCAAGTTGATGAATCAGAATTTAATTCTAGTACTAATATTGATAAATTGTCACCCATATCATGAGCAACCAGTAATGTTTCTTCAGAGGCTTCATACAGTGAAATAGTACATTTCTCTATTAAAATAGGAAAAAGATTAGCATGCATGATGTTTAAAGTGAAAATGGTCAGAAATAAGCCTAAAAGAAAAGATGTATATACAGCCGGTGGTGAATGTTCGGTGGCCTTATATGTGGTAGGATACTCTGAAAGATTTTATAATCAACATAGAAAATATGTTTGTAAATATTTGCATTTTTTCTAATTCTATTTATTTCAGTAAACAAATCATATATACTATTTCAACTAGGTTCTTTATTCATGTGGAAAAACAAATTTCTATAGGTTGAATTTTGCTGATTTTTGTAGTTAAGGGTAAAAATTCAAAAAATTATTTGTAAAGTTGAGTTGAAAAAATGATTTTCTTGTTTAAAGCAAAAAGGGTTAAAACTTCACCAGTTTTTGCACTGATAAGATCAAGTGGATAGGTTACCTAACTCTGTAAAATAAGACTTGAGGATGAGCTTCCCAACTTGCAAGTTTCGAACACGCAGCCGCTCGTTCGGCAAATGAGCTTGGTCGGATGACTGACCCATAGGCAGGTGAATGACAGGGGCGCCAAACTCCTTCTCCAGCCAGGGTACCGCAGGAATGGAGCCACCCTCACGAATGGAGATTGGAGGCGATCCCCACATCTGCTGGTGAGATTTCATTTGATGAGCTTACCTTTTCAATCACGCCCTTCAAAAGCGAGTAATATTGATTCCTAGGGTTGCCCAGCCACCAGCCGGCAGTCTGACGAATGAACACCTAGACGTAAGCCTCGCGTAGAGGGGCATACCTCAACTTCGTTCTCACTCGCTAGCTCCTTAAAGCACCCGTATACGTAAGCTTTATAGGCGTCAACTATCTCTTCAAGAGACTGATCAGGCACAATGCGCATTGAGAAGTCGGCGCGGGCCCATGAAGGAATCACCGTCGTCTGATCATTTGGCCCGCTCGTGGCAATTTTGTGGATGGTCAGCGTGGGCTCGCGCCACTGCGACTTGAGCTTAGCGGGGGCGACCTGGGAGTTGTGACTGACTGCGCTGGCAATGGCTTCAAACTCGGCCTCCTCATCGGGCGAGATGGGGCGCACCTGGCGGTAGAACCCAGGAATAAGCACACGCTTGTGCTCGGAGATAAGCTTGGCGAGGAGATGCGTCAGGTCAACGAGTGGTTCATCAATGCCGCCACCGTAAACGCCGGAGTGGGAGTCAGGGTGGTGATTGGCCACTCGGATGGATGTATGAATGACCCCGCGTAGGCCATAGGTGATACAAGGGATCTCATCATCCAACCAGTATGAGTTAGACAACAAAATGAGATCCACTGCCCCAAGCTGAGGCCTTAAAGCTTCCACCGCTGAGAAGAAACCAATCGATCCAGACTCTTCCTCACCTTCAATCAAGAAGGTAATGTCAACCCCCAGCTTCTTCTCGCGTCGCAACTCGGAGGCGGCAAACACCGCAGCCAAGATAGGGCCCTTGTTGTCGGTAACCCCGCGACCGTAGAGGTATCCATCCTTTCCTACCAACTGGAATGGATCGGTAGCCCACTCCTTGGGATTAGCGGATACCACATCGTAATGCCCGTAAAACAAAATATGCCGCGCCCGCGCACAGGACGCGCGGAATACACCATGTACCAGAGGATTTCGTCCTTCGGCTCCATGCACCAACCGCGCCTCAGCTCCCAGCTGAACCAACAAGTTCTTAAGAAGCTTAGCCCCAAGGCGGCAGTCCTCCAGATGCTGCAATTGGCCAGAAATGGTGGGGATACGCACCCATTTCTCAAGCACGTGAAGAAGTTCCTCTAAAGATAAGTTAGGCCATGTCTTTAGCCTACCCACACCGCTATCGTTCTTGGGGAAGGTGGGGAAGTTTAGGGTTTGAAGGTTTACATCCGACGTCAACCACCATAACTAGTCCCGCTTTAGTCACCTCATAGTGCCACCTACCCGAACGCAATTATCACTGCCGCCAGAAATCAAGGCGGAACCTTCGATCGCCATGCTCAGCACCAGGCCATCGTGGCCAGAGATGGTTCCAACGCAATCAAACGACCTATTCCATTTCTAGTCTTCTATACATGCACTCTGATGCGTTACCTTAATTAGCCCCCGACTGTCGGCAGAATAAAGCCCATCCGGATGCGATGCCAACGCAAGAACATCATCTAAATGTAAAAGAATAACTGCGGACGTACCTGGTGGCCTAAGAGGGTACGGATCCGCTGGAAGGTTTCAAGGTCAAACACCCCAACGTATCCACCTTGAAGTCCAGCGTAAAGCAGACCATCCCGTAGTGCCATACAATAGATGCTATCGGTAGTACTCCCATCCAGGGTGCGAACATGTACTAAGGCCACTGACAAAACCTCCCCCAATTCCCTGACAGCGATGCGCCAGATCTGGATTTAATAACTCAAGCTAGACCTTACCTTAATCGTACCATCCCCAGAGCCTTTTCATCACGATTAATTAAAGCGAGTAGAATTACCTGAAAATAAATATTGGGCGTCTAGGTTCTCCAAAATCGGCCCAATCAGCAGCGAATACACATAACCTAGGTGGGCAGAGGGCTCTACCCATCGCTGAGGGATCCGATGCTCAAATTCAGCAAACTCCTTTCGTACCACCACGGGTGGAAAGAAGGGCTTGGTTGGCGGTAACCCCAAAACCTCTTCCTTACCCAAGGTAATTGACGCTTTAGTGATGATAGGAGAAACCACCCGATCAAGGCTAGGATGTTCTAAACTGAACCACTGACTATAAAATACCGCAAAAAGTTGGTTTACTTGGATGCTCGTGTCTTGGCAACCAAGAAAAATTGTATTGAAGGACGGGAGATAGGAAAGTGAAAGGACATCTCCGACGTGGGGCGAGGTTCGTAGTACGTACTTGAGGCGGTGGTTTTGAACATCCCAAACCTTTGTAAAAGTTAGTTCGTCCAAGACGTGTTCGTGGCTACCCTTACTGTCCCGTCGCCTAAAGCAAGTTAAATGATGCTTTGGTCAAACCTACCTGAACCGCTAAATAAGTGCTTCTGATCAGGAGAAAGGACTAGGCACAAAATCCCTCGGGTATGCCCCTCGAGATTCTTAATGGTCAGGAAGGTTGTCCTATTCCATACCTACTTAATTATTTAGATGTTCGTTCGTCTACCATCAAAGATAATGAGACCCATCTTAATGTAGCGTCCAAATATCAGGCTTACTTTTATCACCCCACTTTGAGTACCCGCAAATGAAAAGCATCGAAGCCGCCACCGCCAAAACTGAGTCAGTAGAATGCGAAAGGGTTTGGCGGAGCTCCAGAGATCGATGGAGAGGAATCCGAGCTAGAGCCAAACCGGGCCGTCGGCTGGCGTATAAACCTTTGCACTAGAATTTTTTAATGAACCCAGAAAGCCCCAACCTATACACCCGCTCACTCTCGAGACTAGTGACAAGGAGCAACGTAACCTTAAACTAAATTCCCCTACCGCCACCTCACCAAAACTTCTTGAATGGGGTTGCTCAATTTAAAATATCAACCAGTAGACTAAGCTTGAACTAAACCTTCAACTAACCCCAGAGTGAATTCAAATCCTGGCATTCCCAAATTTAAAAAGAATTCCTACTAGCAATATTGTCTTTACTCCACGTTCAAAAACAACACTTCATTTAATAGAATCACTCCTCTCTATGTAAACTCTAACCAAAGAACTACGACACACTAAGTTACAAATTGATTCATATCAGTAAGCCAAAAAAGAGCCAAACCCAAATGGCATCTAAAACATCAATACCAGTAAGCTTAGGTGAATGCATAGGAACGAAACCGAAAACCCATCAACTTACCGTTGTTCGCACCGAGCATGTCAGAGAGGCTTGGGTTCGGTTCGGGGGTACCGATGGAAAAGCGATCGGGCGGGTTCTCCATCGTACAAATCAATTAAGTTCAGGATAACGTGTCCAAAACAACTCCAATCAAACTTCCTTAAACTTGGGACAACGTAAACTAAACTCAACTTATAAATTAGCACTCTTCTCAACGCCATCAGTAGACCAAATCGACGTAATGGAGGCGTATCGGTAAGATGATCATGACGGCTACGCCAACTCGAAATCCTTACCTTTGAGTTTCAAACAATTTGATCATTTAAACGAACTAAATCGCATTGCTCCAATCAGATAGCGTAGCTGTTACCCTCAACCATAATTAACTAATTTAAATAACGGCATTACTAATATCTTGATATTAAAAATATTATAAAGCATTGATTTTAAAGCTCAAAATTTTATTGCGATAATTGAAAGGGCTGAAGAAATCATTTATAACGGGCCAATAAAAAATTTATTCGGGCAATTAATAATGTCCTCATCATATGACTGGCTTCTATCAATAGCATCCATCAGCCACAGTTGTGGCCAAGATACAAAACATCGCTTAAGCATAACCTAAAGAGGAACATATCATAACAAAGTTATCTCTCGAACATTAAAAAACCTCTTGACTTCTGATGCTAACAGCCAACTAGTCACTTTGATCCTAAGCAGATGCTAGTTCATGTTTGTGATTGTTATAACTATAAACTGCAGGCAGTATGGCTCTTCTCTTATGCTCAAGGCTGAACTACTTGAGAATCTTAAACAAAGCTGATAACTTAGTGATTTAAATTATATCATCTGGTCTGCTATTTTATCCCAAAAAGGTAGCCCTTAAATGATAATTTGCTTGATCAAGTTGATATTATATATAAAATCATTATCAGCCAGTTATATTATAAACTGCAGGGGGTGGAAGGTGAGTCAGTAAGGGTGTATGGCTACCAACCTGAAGGTTGCGGGTTCGATTCCCACCCTTCGCACATCGATCGGGGTGCCAGCCAAAGGAAGCTATTGGCGGTTAGTAGGTCTAATAACATGAAAACCTTACCCATGACATAATCAGAAAATTTGAGTCCTGATCCAGAGGTGGAAAAATTTTCTTTGATGGAGTTGACCCTGTTCAGGTTTCATGTCATTTCTTTCTTTTGGTAATGCCTGTCCCCTGGTCAGCTTGCCTCGGTTAAATAAATATATTATAAACTGCAAGTACAAAAAATATGCATATCAAGATTATTAAATAACTTATACCTTATTTTCTTGTCCTTTTTTTAATACTAGGGTCCCAAGCTGGAGGGGGGTAAACTTTCTTGTTAAGTTTACTGCACAGGTTCTAATATGATATAAGAATAAGGGATATTTGCTAATTGTATGGATATAATTAGGCAGTCAAGTTTTTTTATAAGTGGTTACAACCCCACTCAGCTATTGTCATGGAAACGGCAGACTAGGTTTAGACCCGCCTGCCAGTCAGGATATGTAAGCACCCAAAAGGCAAGCCAGAATACCAGAGGCATTGCCAACTGGCCAACTTGATATGGAGCCAGGCATTGGGAAATGATGAAGCATTGGTGCAGCAACATGGTGAGAATGATCCCAATGACAAACCAGACTGAAAATAACTCCTGACCCAGGGGGTCTTGCTGCAGGGGGTAGAATCACTGAGATAGTCTCAATAATATCCCCAGCATATGGTGCTATTTCAACTGGGGTGACAAGGAGACAGATTCTCTCTTGCAACTGGTGGATATATAGCCACAATATCCCCATGTATTGCTGCCAGAAGTTAGTGATTGTGGGGTTGTAGAGCCAAAAATATCAGACTTGCTGAACCCAATTGATGATGGAGGGGGCCATAGTGACCAAGAGTACTGG
Organism: Massospora cicadina; assembly: GCA_022478985.1. Classification (NCBI taxonomy): domain Eukaryota; kingdom Fungi; phylum Entomophthoromycota; class Entomophthoromycetes; order Entomophthorales; family Entomophthoraceae; genus Massospora; species Massospora cicadina. The sequence goes on from JAKSZP010012100.1 coordinate 7,785, forward strand.
TAGAGCCTATCTGGTATATAGACTGACAGGCCACCAGGGAAATACCATCAGGGATACAGTTGGGAGAAATAATAAAATTTGTTTAGTTTTTGGTAAAATTTTATTTGAAGGAAAAGGAAGAAAATTGACCAACAATTTTCTCAGTGCTATGCAACTGATTAAATAGTGGTTGATTGGGGTAGTGACAAGTTGGGATCAGGTCCTGCAATTTTGACCTAACTGGTGAATTATTTAGAAATGGGCAGGTTTGTTCTTTGATAACTGACATCACAAAATTTGGCAGTGGGCCAAGTTGCTGTCAGTTTGACCTCAAACGTCCAAACCAGGGCTCAGCTACATTTCTGATGGTTGGCATGATGGTATTTGGCCTGACGAGTGACAGGAATCCCCCAAGGCTACCCCATATAGGGGCAGGTCCATTTGGTTGGAAATGGGTTCAGGATGCCCAACATGCCTGTGCTTGGTCACTGAACCATTCGTTTGGTCAATGGCATCATATTGGCCATAATACCCAAATTGCCAACAGAGGGCTTTGAACCCTTGTCAATAGTACCCAATGCTAGTTCTATTGGCACATTGATTGAATTAGAACTGTTAGGCATTCCAGCTATTACCTCAGTCTTCATGCCTTTCCAGCCATTTGAGATTCAGGCATCAGCCAGATTGCCACTCAAATAAGATCTGACTGATTTCAATTTGATAATCTCAGTGCAGATTTTGGTAATTCCCCACTACAGTTCTGCTGAGGTGAGTGTGGGTACTGGGAGTGGGATCCAAAGTGGAAGAGCTGTTACCCATCACTCATCTACTATGTGAGTGAGATCACCCTGAGTAACTAGGGGGTATGGCCATCCTTGTCAGTGGCTTTTTACTCAGGAATGGGAAGATGGCCCAATCAAGAGCCAGGGAACATTCCCCAGGACTTACATTACCCTTTCCTTTTTCAAAAGGAAGAGCACCCCCACTGGTAAACTGCACCAGAGCCACATTCTTGTGAGCCTTGGGTAACTTGATAGCTATAATTGTTGTGAGTTTCAGGGGGGGGGGTTGGGGAGCCTTGGGATAGGATATATGGAAAGCTTTTACCAGTTCCATACAATTTGCATAATTGTGTGCCATGACCCTCTTATTTTCATAGGCTGGATACCCTTTACAGGCCACTAGATATTGGATGGAACGTTGCGACTTCTGGGATTCTAGGATGGCCTCTACCTCAGCTTCTTCCCCATCATCAACAATGATCGGCTCCAGTTCCATGGGAATTGCACCCTTGAAGGGCGACAGCTGGGAAACATGGAAAACTGGGTGCTGCTTCCAATGTGCAGGAAGCTTCAGATGGAACACCCCATTATCCAATACCTCCTCCACTAGATGGGGGCCTGAGCACTTACTAACAAACTTGCAGGAAGGGGTTTGAATTCACAAATGATGGGTATCAAGCATAACATAGAAACCCACCATAAAATCATGACCTAGAAGGCGCTTGCTATCTGTGAACCGCTTGTAGTCATTGATGGCTTTAGCAAGGTGTTCCCATACTAAAGCTTGGGTCAATTGGATATGGGCAGCGTGGTCTGCGGCAGCTTGAACCTCAGGCCGCAGGCACAGCCCAACTAAAAATGAAGGATTATAACCCAACGTTGCTTCATAAGGGAAAAACCCCATGGATGTGTGGGTCCCATTGTTGTAAGCAAATTGAGTGAGGGGCAAGTCACTGGCCCAAGTATCCTGCACTGCTACAGCATAGCAACGCAGGTACTGTTCAAGGACTTGATTAACCCACTCAGTCTGTCTGTTGGACTGAGGGTGATATGCCATGGATCAACAGGGGGATATTTTTAGGATCAATAGAAGTTCACTCCAAAACTGCATGGTAAACTGTGAACCCCAGTCACTGATGATCTCCTGGGGAAGACTGAACATCAAAAACACATGGCATACAAAAAGATGGGCAGTTTCTTCTGATGTAATCGTGAAAGTACAAGTGATAAAAAGGGAAAATTTTGTGAAATGATCCACCACTACCATCACCGCTGTGAACCCATTTGACCAGGGGAGTTCAATGATAAAGTCCATGGAAACTGGGGTCCATGGACCTTCCACCTGCTGTAAGGGGTGCAGGAGGCCATTTTTGCCAGAGCAATCTGACTTGGCCCTAGCACAAGTAACACAATTGGAGATCCAAGATGGAACCCCTTTGGTCAGTCCCACCCAATTAAAGGTTCGCTTGATCAGATTGATGCATTTCTTGTTACCGGGATGTCTGACCATGAGGGGGGATCATGATGTGCACGGAATACCTCTGACCAGAAGGAGGGGGGAACCCAAATGCGAGAACAGAAATAAATGAGTCCCTCTTCTAAGGAGTATAGGGAGTGTTTTGTGACTCGAGTGAACCAACTGCTCAACCAACTCCACGCCTTCAGGGCAGGCCATTTGACCAGCTAAAACCTGAGCCAATAATCGGGCGTCAGGAGCCAATGTGATGGAGGAAACAATGGGGGGAACAATTGACAAGATTTGGGTGGTAGGAATCACAGTAATAAGATCCACTTCCTCTGGTTCTGAGGAACAGTGGTTGGGGCTGCGGCTTAGGAAACTGGGAAGTACATTGAGCGCACCTTTAAAAAATTCATATTTGAAGTTAAAACTTCACAGGTCCCTATAGGTTCAGGCCTGCCAATGCGCCAATTTTTGGGGCTTGTGGAAATACAAAAGGGCCTGGTGATCTGTGCGGACCTTAATTCATGGTGGGCACCCTGCAACAGATACCGCCAATGAGTTTGTACCTAAGCAACAGCTGCCAATTTTTTGTCGTAGATGGCCCAAGGCTGCTCCATGGCTGTGAATTTTCAGGAAAAGTAAGCAACCAGATGTTCAAGACCATCATGCTCCTGAAGCAACACCACTCCTACCACTACTGACAAGGCATCACATGCAACAATATACAGTTTGGTGGGATTGGCATGTTTCAAGCTAGGCAGAGACACAAACACCTCCTTGATTGATTCAAATGCCTGCTGACATTTGGATGTCCAACAAAATGGTACGTTTTTCTCAGTAAGGGGGTGGAGTGGTGCAGCCAACTGAGTAAAGTGCTGGGAATTTTTTTTAGAAAGATGATAGTTCCCAAGAAACTCCAAAGTTGTTTCTGCATAGTTGGAGTTGGCCATTCTCAGATTGCATCTAACTTGTTGGTGGGATTGTGACACCATCCTTAAGAACCAGGTTCCCGAGGAAAGTAACCTCCTCCTTATAAAACTCACACTTGGAAGCTTTGAGAAACAACCCTGCTTTATGCAAGGCGACCACCACTGCTTCCAAGTCAATAGCGTGTTGTTCAGGAGTTGGGGAATGAACCAGGATATCATCAATGTATGCAATTGCACAAGTAAACTGGAGGTCACCAGTACATTTTCAATCATCCGTTGAAATGTAGCAGGAGCATTCTTCAGCCTGAAGGGCATTACACGGAATTGGAAAATGCCACGCTTCATCTGGATCGCTGTTAACCATTCCTGTCCTTCCATTACCCAAATTTGGTCAAAAGCATTCACTAAATTCAGTTTTGAGAACACACGGGATTTGGCAATTGCCTAACCAATTGTCTGCTCCAGAGGCAATGGATAGGGGTCAGAAACTGTTATTTTATTCAAATGACTGTAATCCATACAGGGACGGAGAGAACCATCCAATTTTTTGGCAAAGACAATGGGGGAGGCGATGGGTGAGGTCTCTTTGAACAACCAACCTTTGTTTAACATATCATCCAACCAGGTATTGAGTGCAACTTCTTCCTCCACTGTATGGGGATTTAACGGATAGTTTATGTTCACCAACTCCACAGTTGTTCAAAACCCACAATCGTACCTAGAGTGCTTAGGCAGGCGATCCAACTTTCCCATGTTAAAGATTCTCAAATATCGCATTAAGCTTTTGGGAAAATTGGCCGGAATGCCCGCAGAAGTAACCAGGGTAGTGATAGAGCTGGTTCCTTGTATCTTCTTGAGAGTGTTGATCAGAGGGAACTCTCCCTCTGAATCATCATTGGTATATGACAATGTATTAGATTCTAAATGAATCTTCACATGCTGTCAGCGCCACCACCCTACACCTAAGATTACTGGAAACACCAGGTTTGGAATAGCCAAAAAACGATCACAGAAGTTGAACTGTTGGATTGAAAAGGGTACCGGTTGACAAATGACATAAGAGGACTGATAAGTAGATGAGGCCATCATTACTGAGGAGCCCACATCTATTTCCAGTTTTAATTGTTGTGCCAACTCAACACTCATGAAGTTCCCTGCAGCTCCAGCATCCACCAGAGCTTCGAAGGAGACATGATGCGAGCTGACACTGATCTTCATAGGTACAAGGAAATAAGCAAAGTTCTATTTATTGGAAGATTCGACTGACTCATTTGTGACTGAAGAAATAATGGGTATATCAGGGGTAAGATTGGGGTCCTTCGCTGGAGCAAAAATTGGAAGTATGAGGGCAGGGGAAACAATTTTCTCTTTCTGGGCTTGAACAGAATCATTAATAGTTAAACATGTAATTGCCAACTCAGACTTGGGGTTACAGCAAGATTGGAACCTAAGTCTACCGCTAATTCAGAGATAGGCGCGTTGTCTGCATCTTTGTTGGGTAATCCTATCATAAAAATTCCCCTTCTGATAATGGGAAACATGGCGGGGGAAGGCATTAATAGTAGTTGCAGTGGCAGATATTTGATCTACTGATCCTTGGACAGTAGACCAGACCACGTGATGAGCAGAACCCAGATCCAAGCCTGATCAAAAGACTTCCTGAAGCATATTGATAGATATACCTGACATGGGGCCAGTTCACGAAAGAAAGAAATCAAAGAAACCAAGCTAGGGGCTTCAGCTATGGCATGGATCAGTCTGAATAAGTGGTCTGATTGAGACACAGGGGGTTTCAGGGCAGCTGACATGACAGTCATCAGTGGGGTGGAGTCTCCTGCTTGTGAGGAAGAACGCAAAGGACCTCTCACCCAATGGCGGGCATCCCCATCCACAGCGTCTAACAATGTGAGCCCTTGTTAGGCATGGATATTGCAGAAGCATTATTAAAAGCAATCGCTGTATGCATTTGCATTTTGGTGAGCGCATTGAGAACTTGATTGGCAATCTCTTGGGAGGGGACACTTGATCTTTCCTCCAGGCTGGAGGAAGGAGGAGATGCAATCCGCGCAGCTTAGGTGGCTTGAAGAAGATTTCCCAAGGTAGAGCGGATACTTCTCCCAAAGTTGAAAAGTGACCAAACAAACAACAAACAGCAAACTACTGATTGCACGTTCATTTGGTAGAGAGTAACCACTGCGGCGCCCAGTTTGGAGAATCAGGCGGAAGTGGCTGGAAATAATGGTTATTCAATTATGTCATGGAAATGGCAGAATAGGTTTAGACTGGCCTGCCAGTCAGGATGTGTAAGCACCCAAAAGGCAAGCCAGAATGCCAGAGGCATTGCTGACTGGATGACTTGATATGGAGCCAGGCATTAAGAAATGACAAAGCATTGGTGCAGCAACATGGTAAGAATGATCCCAACGATGAACCACACTGAAAACAACTCCTGACCTAGGGGGTCTTGCTGCAGGGGTGGAATCACTGAGATAGTCTCGATAAGATCCTCAGCATATGGTGCCATTTCAACCAGGGTGACAAGGAGACAGATTCTCTCTTGCAACTGGTGGACATACGGCCACAATATCCCCATATATTGCTGCTGGAAGTTAGTGATCGTGGGGTTGTAGAGCCAAAAATATTGGACTCACTGAACCCAATTGATGACGGAGGGGGCCATAGTGACCAAGAGTACTGGTAGAGTCCATCTGGTATATGGACTGACAGGCCACCAGGGAAACGCCATCAGGGATGCAGTCAGGAGAAATAATAAAATTTGTTTAGTTTTTGGTAAAATTTAATTTGAAGGAAAAGGAAGAAAATTGAACAACTATTTTCTCAGTGCTATGCAACTGATTAAATAGTGGTTGATTGGGGTAGTGACAAGTTGGGATCAGGTCCTGCAATTTTGACCTAACCGGCGAATTGTTTGGGAATGGGCGGGTTTGTTCTTTGAGAACCAACATTGCAAAATTTGGTGGTGGGTTGAGTTGCTGTCAGTTCAACCTCAAACATCTGAACCGGGGCTCAGCTATGTTTCTGACAGTTGGTATGACAGCGTTTGGCCTGATAAGCGATGGGAATCCCCCAAGGCCACCCCACATGGTGGCGGGTCCATTTGGTTGGAAACGGGTTCAGGATGCCCAACTTGCCCACGCTCAGTCACTGAACTGTTCATTTGGTCAATGGCAATCAGCTGCAATGCCTGAATTGCCAACAGAGGGCTTTGATCTCTCATCAATGGTGCCTGATGTTAGTTCTATTGGCACATTGATCAAATTGGAACCGTCAGGCGTTCCAGACAATACCTCAGTCTTCATGCCTTTCCAGCCATTTGAGATTCAGGCATCAGCCAGATTTCCACTCAAATTAGATCCAATCAATTTCAATTTGACAATCTCAGAGCAGATTTAACTAATTCCCTTAAACAGTTCTGCTGAGGTGAGTGTGGGTACTGGGGGTGGAATCTAAAGCGGAAGAGCTGTTACCCATCGCTTGTCTACTATGTGAGCGAGATTGCCCTGAGTAACGATGGGTACCACCATCCTCATTGGTGTCTTTTTACCCAGGAATGGGAAGATGTCCCGATCAAGAGCCAGGGGATGTTCCCTAGGACTTACAGCTATACTCTTACTGAATTCTTGAGCTAATTAACAAGGATAATTGATCCTTCAACTCCTCAATAGAAGTATATGATATATTAAAATATCTATATCTGTCTTTATTTGAATAATCAAGGGGTTTTATATAGGGAAGTTTAATGCTCAACCCTTCAGTTGACACTTTGTCATATATGGCATTCATTACTGGTGAATTTTTCCTGAAAAGATATCAATGATAGATTAACTCTTCTGTTACATATCTATATAATTGATATTTATTAGTAAATAAAGAATATAATCCTTCCAGTCTGGTTTCTAAAATAACATGTCTCAACACCATTAACCAACCCTAGTAGGTTAAAAGCTATAAGTTAAAAATTATACTCAGGTAACAGAATAATCACACATGTATAGTAGGCTATTTTACCCAGGATAACCTACTAGTTACTCTCATGAAAAGCACTAATAATGCTTCAGTAACTCCAACCACCCTTATTAATTGGAGACAAACCTAATTGATTCATAATAAATTTGATGTAAATTGTTAAAACAATAACTCATTCACTTTAACATTATCAGGGATTATCCCTGACAAAAGTACTTTTATGTGCTGCTATTGGAATCAAATCCCATTAATAACACTTTACTAATATTTAAAGAGATTGGTCTATAGTAACTTTTCTTTCTCGTTGCAAACACTTTTGCAACCCATTCAATTCAAGACTAAATCTAGTTTGATAATCTCATAGAGGGATTAGTCTGCGCCCATGTCTGGGAGCAGTTGGGCAAGCAAAGCAAGAGGAGCAGGTGGAAGGCCCGCGGCCTCTAACATTCAAAAACGCCCCAGAGAATCTGGTGGAATAGAAAAAAATCTAAAAAAACTGGCGGTCACACTTTCCCCAGAGATACTCGCGTGGCAAGCATGATGCAACCAGTACATCAACATGCCACACTCCCAGCCACTTTCATCGGTGGAATTTGGAGTCCGTGTGTATCTGGACATCAAAAAAAATGGCCTTATGGGAAAAATTTTGTGAAGATGTACACAAAATTTTTCCAACTGCGGTGTACGTTGCACCTCACTCCATGTCGCACAGTTGGCTGGACCTGGGTTTCAAAAGCAAAATAGCAGCAGACGAGGCTGCAGCAGTGCACATAGTGGTTGACCTCCCCAAAGGGCAACGGGTCGTCAAAACCAAATGCACCAGATGGACAAAATCATACCAAATTTTCCTCACGTTTGACTTTTTGCCTGCTACAGTAAAATGTGACATTTTGGAGCAACACCTGAAAGATGGTCTCACCATATACGGCGAAATACAATCTTTCAAAATGCAACGTTTTACACTGATGCCACACCTTTGCACCGGCAAAGCAATTGCAGTTCTGACCCCAACTGAGGAGATTGCGAAGGACCTAACCCAGATCCCGCACTCCACCTTTATTGATATCACAGGGCATACCACCCACCCATTCTGGGTAACCGTGGACAGCGCGCCCCCCATTTGCACCCACTGTGATGCATTCAGCCATAAGGCGCATGCATGCCCCATCAAGGAAGGCGTCACATTCCAAGAGCACCCCTCAGTGGCCATGGCCAGCGGAGAGGCGCACTACAAACCTACTGCAAGCACCAAGGAGGCTTTCCCGTGGGGAGCACAAGGCTGCTACCTATTGGTAAAGCCCATCTCCCCACAGGAGCGGAAGAAGGCCAAGCAGGCCTGTAGGGCCGCAGCCAAGGAAGCGGCCAAGGCCACCACTACCATCCCACACTCACAACGCCAGGAGGACATGGAGACCTTTGTGGTGGAAGCAACTCGGGAATCCATCACCCAATCAGATTGGGAGGGCCATACCAAGTGGGCCACACAATCTGAGGATCTGATGGAAGATTCAATCTCACCCAATTGCTGCACCCAAGCTCTGGTTGAAACTGACTTGGGACCTATTCCAAACGAAAATTTTTTTTTGCTCCACTCGATGGTGCACCAAACTTATCCGCACCGCAAAAATTTTTTCTGACGTCGGGAAAACAAAAAGTGAAGGCCAAAGCCAATGCAACTCTTTCCACAAAAATTAATAAAAACCCCAATAGCATTGCTGCTAACACCTGCACTGCTGTGAAAGCCCGTGGGGACCTGGAAGAGGCTGGTGGGCCTGGGGGCCCACCCCCTCGCACCTAAGGTGTGATGGGAGAAACCTTCACTCTAGGGATGCTGAATATTGCCGGACTCAAGGCCTCCCCGTCCCAGGCTAGGAAACTGAGTTTTTTACAAAACAATTTACCCATGGATATCCTGGCCATCCAGGAGACCCACTGTCCACGAGGTTCAAGGAAGCTTGGAAAACAATGCTCATACCATCCCTATCCTTTTGGTCAAAGCACTGTGGGGTGCTAATTCAGAAAAACAATTTTTTCAAATTCACATCCTCAGAAACATTCCTAAATGGCCGAGTGCTCATTGTCACCTTCTCATGGGCTGATGTTGCACACACAATCATCAACATTTACGCCCCAAATGGTGCACATGAGCGTCAGGAATTTTTCTTATTGGTCAAATCCCTCCCGCTACCCCCCGATTCTTTCCTAGTTGGTGACATGAACTGTTGGCTAACCTCACCAACGGACCAGTGGCTGCTATCACCCCATGCCCCACAGGGTCATGTAGAACTACGCATTCTAAAAGCCACCCTTGGGTTAATGGATACACTGCCGCAACATGCCCCACTGCTTGAAAACATGACACGTCCCCACGTCCACAATGGCCAATTAAGGTCCATGACCCGCATTGACCTTATTCTAGCGCCGGCAAAATTTCAACCCCACATCTCCCACTTCAAAACAACAAAAATGAAATTCTCTGACCACTGACTGGTCTCAATAACATACCTTTACCCGTCACAGTTGCAAAGGCCCCACATTGGTGCAAAATCCGCCCCTCAAGCTTGCGTCGCCAGGATTTTCCACGTGGGTGGAAGAGGCAACTTTGGCAAAATCATTTGTTGCACCATTTTGTGCGGACCCCATTTCCACATGGGCAACTTTCAAATAAGACACCATCCGCCACTATCGCCATCTCTCCTCCAGGCGCTCATGAGCCACATCAGTGGTTATCTCGCGCGCGCTTGTGGAATTGGCCCACTTGGAGTCCAACATTCCAGCCACAGGATATAGCCCTGCATGGGGCTGGAAGTGGGTGGAGGCAGCCACCCACCTCAACGCACTAGTTAGGCAACACAAACATCGGGTTTTTGTCCAATACAGGGCCACATGCATCACTAAAGGTGACAAGTGCACCGCATACTTCTTTAAAAAAATTTTTGCACCACACCAGAGTGTGGCCTACACACAGGTGCAAAGATCGGATAATTCCATTGCGGATACACTGGCCAAAGTGGCAATCAAAATGCAAAGATATTACTCCAAGTTATACCAAGCCAAACCAATTCAGCTGGCTGAAATGGCAGAATTTCTTGACCGAGCTCATATCTGCACCATTTTCTGATACCCAGAAATAATGAATTTAATTACTCCAAACGAATTATGGACAGCCATTCGCAGTGCGCCAAACTGAAAATGCCCAGGCCCAGATGGCATTCCATATGAGTTCTACAAAAATATTTTAAATATATATCCCCATTGCTGCTAGCCTCACTCACCCAAAGCCCGTTGGAAACGTGCCTCCTACCAGGTGGACATGAGGCCTTTACTGTCACACTCTTCAAGAAAGGAAATAGGCTTGACTTAGCCAACTGGCGCCCCATTTCTCTAACAAACACAGACACCAAAATTTTAAACAAAATCATGGCTAACCATTTAGGGACTGTAGCATCTGCCACCATCTCCCCAGAGCAATTTGGCTTCATACCCAGAAGGTCAATTTGGGATAACGTGCACTCTGGCTAACGCATGCCAGTCCACAGCCTCTGGGGCACATGTATTCTTGGACCAACAAAAGGCCTATGATAGAGTAAACTGGGAATACCTGAGGGCCTGCCTCCATCAATTCTGCCTACCCCCCGCTTCATAAACTGGGTGATGCTGCTCACGAAATCTGCAACAATGGCAGTGCGTGGCCCAGGCTTCCTAACAGAAGTAGTCCGCCCTCAAAGGGGCCTGCGACAAGGGGACCCCCTCATCCCACTCTTATACAACTTCAGCCTTGACCCACTACTGCGAAATGTGAATGCCCACCTCACTGGGGTCCATGTGCCAGGCCAAACCCCAGTCAAGATGATGGCATTTGCAGATGATTGCGTGGTGGGGGTGTCTAATAACAAAGATGCATGTGCGCTTGAAGCCCTCATCCAGGAATATTCCTGGGTAAGCAACGCGGCACTGAACGCCTCCAAAACTGAAATCATCCTCCTTGGTCAGTTTCAGAACTGCTGGGCCCCAGCAAATAGTTCCCAACCCGGCCCATCTGCTCGCCCACGTCCACGCCTTACTAACTCAACACACACCACTCCACTGGTGCTCCCCTTTGTGCCACGTCCTACCATAGGACCGGTACGCCATCTGGGCGTGTGGATGGAGGCAGGTGGATACGTGTCAGCAGTAATGGAGTGCCATATACTGGACAACGTGACGAAGCGAATCGCCTCTCTCAGAGCCCACCCTACTACCCTCACTGGCAGGGTTGTTCTTGCCAACTCTATGCTCCTATCCAAAGTCTGGTTTGGAGCCCACGCCATCCCCTTCTCCCCAAGCTTCTTCAAATCCCTGTATGCTTTGCTGCAAGGATGGCTTAGGTCAGGCCGCCCTCCACCAGGATGGCTAGAGGTCATGTTTGGCCCTCATCATCATGGTGGCATGGGCCTGCTTGACTTCAAAGCCCATGCTGCCAAGATCCTGGGCACCTGGATCATGGCCGTCACTGCTCCTACACTCCCATCCCAACACTGATCCCGCGCGGCCTGCTCCAACTTCTCCCGAGCCTTGGGCCTCAATAACCCATCAAACCCCCACTCCCTGATGAAATACCTTGCATCACACACATCAGCCACAGGTCCTCACGGGACAAAAACCCACTACAAACGAATCCTACTCTCCATGCGAAGCGCAGAGTGGAGAATTCGTATTAGTGGACATACAACCCAAAGAGGCCGCCCCTCTCCTCAGTTCACACAAGAGGTACAGGGGCTACCCATCCATGATGGCGTGATCCCCATTCGACCCCAAGTCCTATCCAGGGTGGACTACCTGGACATGATGGACATCCCTTATTCCACTGAGACCCAAAAGACTATCTGGAAATACGCACACCATCCTCTGTTGCAGCCTCAAGTCCGCTCTCATGTGTGGCGCTGCCTGAGGCAGGTGTATCGTACAGCTGAGCGCTCTAACGCTTTACACTCATCCTGTGTCGTGTGTGGCCAGTATGGAACGCTGTTCCACCGCCTGGAGAAGTGCCCCACCTCTAAAGTGATATGGCGCGAAGTCCAACGTCTGCTAGGCCAGGATCAAACGCATCCCTTCAGTCTGTCAAGAGATATGTTTGCTTCATCAATGACCTCCCCCTTCCCACCCTCCCTCCATGCTCTGGTGGTTGCAATCGCCATGTGGACTATCCACACGATTGTTTTGGATGCCATCGCTGGCTCCATCCCCACCCTCCCTGAAGCTGTCCACAGATTCTGGTCTCATTTGGTGGACCCTTTTCAGCATGGATGTTTGGATATCTCCCACCGCGTCACTGACAGCTGGTCTCCTCCTGGTTCCCAGTCTGGTTCATCAAATCAGACCCCTTCCTCCACACGTGCTCAATAGTGGCTACGGCCCCTTCACACGTTCCCTCCCCTCCCCATAAGTGGCGTTCCCGCTGGCAACAAGAGATAGCATCGCGTCTCTGGGGTGCCTCCCCTGGTACTAAGTCTTGTCTCAGCTGAGTCATATTCGGAAGTGTCTGTCCCATGGTCGGCCTTCCCCACAATAAATTTAAATTTAAATATTTAAAGAGATTATTTCCATACAATAGTTATTATATGCTGAAACTCCAACATCCATCAAGGTTGCTTATTTTTAATCTAACAAAGATAGGAAAAAGACAGATAATGAAGAGATATCTGTCATAGTTGGATAGTGTGAGTAAAAAAACCCAACACATCTACTGGCTTGACTAGATTATCCAGTAATTAATATCCTTGAGGATCTATAAAAATATATTCTCCCAAAATTCATGAGTGGTTTCTTTCTGTGACAGATGCCACTTCATTTTGTAACTTTGCTCAGATCAGTAAAATTTGGACTTAAGCATCCATAAATGTTATTTTAATAATCCTTCACCACAATAGTATTGCATCCCCCATCCCTTGAGATATTTTTGATGGGCAATCATCCCAACAATAAGGTCACTGCGAAATAAAGATAACAGTATTGTTATCTGCATACATGTTTTTAATAATTCATCATTGGTATTGTAAATATTAATATATATAAAAACTTTAATTCTAATTATAACTTTTCCAGATCCAATATTTTAAGTATTTACTATGAACCTTAGGAATAATCTGACCATCTGAGATGTTTTTGATTCTATAGACATCCATTGCCATCTTAGCTATAATTTCAAAAGGGCCATACCACAGGAAATTTAATATATTTCCATCTAAAATATGTGTATTGCAATAAGCTACTCTATTGCCCACACTGTATTCTCTAAGAACCAGTAAACTATTACCATCTTTCTTTGCTTAAATCCTTTTCTTCAATGTTGTATCAATTGCTTGAGACTGCAAACTGATCAAAATATTCCTTAATTGAATTAATTATTGTTCAGGACTTATTCCCAAAGGTGGCTCCAATGGTTAGTAAAAACAGTGGCAAAGAAGCTTTTTTATATATAAATCAAATGGAGTTTTACAAGTAGCCATACAATGACAGATTTCATATGCAAAAGTTACTAAGTTTGAAGTAAGATGTCCAACTGGATTTACTCCTTAAACCAGTTTTCTCAATGCTGCTGTAAGGGTAACATTTACTCTTTCTACCAATCCATTCATTTCCAGTTGGTATGGAACAAATACCGCTCCTCAGATACCCATTAGCTTATATATCCTAATTATCACAAAAGAAGTAAATTTGGTTCTGTTATCCCTGAGCAACACATGTGGGCATCTATGTAAGTATATCACTTAGTTGTGAGGGACCGGTGTACCGCTGTCCTGGTTGGTGGTAGCTAACCCTGAGTTGGCATAATCAAGGGTTTAGATCCAGTATGACCAGGACACTAGATGCATCAAATTATAAGAAATGATGGGTATAATGGTATGGAAGTTTCCCACAGATATGATTTTAGGAGAGGAAAGATGGAGTGGAGTTAAATTAAGTTTGGAAGGTAGATCAGGAATGTTGACACTTTAGTAAATGACATTAATAGTGTTTGCATAATTTAGAATATTTTATTGACCACAAAAACTTAACAATATGAATGCTTTAGTTATATATTCCAACCCTCTACCACTGCCTCCCGAGTTCAATCCCAGTAATGGACTTTGGGTAGGGGCGATTTTGACTGTGTTGGTTTTGCGTGCCAATGCCCCAAACCAAGATAGCGAATAGCAAAGGCGGTCCATGGAGTTCCTGGCCTATCATACACCGCACATGGAGGTTTTTTAGGTTTTATCCTCCTTTCCCATTTTCTTCACTTCCCTAATCAGTGCGGTATGATCCCCATGTCAGCCCACCTCAAATAAAATTTAGTTATATATTCCAAACCTCCTCCTGGACTTACTAGAGCTTAATTAATTTGGAAACTTAACTATCCTCCTTCTTCTGAGCTTCTGATATTACTGATTGCACATGTTTTCTTAAGTCCTGTGGAATCTTTTCAATTTTGTTGCAGTTATTGTATGGTAAGCAATTAACCAACTTAATTTCACCACATATTTTCTTAATCTAGATGATCTCACTTCACAGCATAGTTTATCAATCTGGATAATTAATTCTGAGGTTTCTGGTAGTTTCCTCATGTCAGGATTCACCCTGACATAATCCCCCACCAGGGCTGAAGCTACAGCTGAGACCTTCTTCTGCCATTTCCTTAACAAATTACCCACATTCTTCAGGTTTTCTACTGGCTCCCAAGTGCTTTCCTCAGCTGGGTACCTAACCCACTCAACCAGGTAATGCAACTTCCCATGGTATGTGCATCTTCCAGTAATGGCTTCTTCATATTCAAAACAAGTGCCTTTGATAAAAATGGTTTTCTGGGTCTCTAACCTTCTGATGGGTTTGGGATTGACCATTTTTTTAACAGCAGGGACCTGTGAAACACATCATGGATCATTCATCATTCAGGTGGTTCAACTGTAACAGTCAAGGTGTTGCCTGACCGCCACATTGCTTTAATCTTCCCTAGTGCAATGATTGAGACCAAGAGAGAGGGCATGATCATTGAAATTTTTGTAAATGGCAATATGATGAATCAGATATCTCAAAATCGAACTTAAACAAAAGATGCAAGGTTGGTGAGGAAGAAAATCCTCAAAAATGGTGCTCTGGCCGACCAGGTGCTGCCAAATACAATATTACTAAATGTGGCGATGAGGGAGCATACCCTTGGACACAAATTTCTGACCAACCAGTGTGGCTGAGTCCAATTTCCTCAAATGTGTTGACAAGGATGAAAATTCTTATAAATGGCGCTCTGGCCAACCAGATGCTGCCAAACACAATATTACCATAAAGGGTGATGAGGATAAAAACCCTCATAAATGGCGCTCTAGCCAACTGGATGCCGCCACTTCAGTTGAGGCTGGACAAGCCTCTCAGAAATGTCTATTGGGAAAATCAGAAGCTGCCAAACCCCTTTTAGCGAGCATAATACTTAGGAATATGGACAAAGAGAATGGCTCAAGATTTGAGAACGATTAAAAGCTAAATAATAAATGCAGAAAAGTTTCCACGACTGCAAGGGTACTCAGTCCTAGTTTTGGAATGGGTCTCAACAAGAAAATCGAGGGTTTAGATCCTTGGGTTATGCCTGTCATCAAGAAGATGCTCGCAGACTCTGCGGAGAACAAGACCCACACTTCTCCCTAAGCTCAGTATAAATCTGAGCTGACAAAACTGCATAAAGCAGTTTCACCTTCTAGAATATATAATTAAAATTAATAAGATCCAAAATAAATTTCTAAATATTGGAAATCATCTTTATTAAGGCCTTAAGGGAAACTGCACATGGACCACAGCTCAGACTTTGATAAGGCCATTGAGACTTTATATGCTCTTTCTGGAGGTCATACCCTCTTGCAGTGCGTCAGTATAGTCCTGACTGTGGCACAAACTTTCACAGTCAAGTGCTTCCCACATAGTTGGATTAGTTATATTTCCATGGCAGGATTATCCTGCTTTTGGGCACTCACCTGGGCACTCTTGTTTAACTGCTTTGTGGCAGTGTTCAGGGACCCCGTCCATCACACCAACACTGTAGATCACATTCCTTAAGATTTCTGTCCCATTGTAAGGTCCCACACATTGATGGGCAAGCTTGTGACATGGTACATTTAGGGATATATTCCAAGCATCCAAATAGACCTCACTAGCAACTTCCAATTGTTTTTCAGGTTTCCTTTTTTTATGCAAATTATTTGTAGATTTGTACAGCTTTTTCAAGTTTTCCAAGAATAACGCATAGTCTGATGGATCTCACTTAAAGAATCTCTTCCTACTAAATAATCTGCTTATGTTCAGGCAGCGGTCTCCAGTGAAAATCATTTCCATAATTGTCTTTAAAAGGCGACATCCCAGTAGAGGTGTGATTAAAATTATTGTAGCAAAACTGTGCCATTGGCAACAGATTAACCCAATTATCTTGATCTGCATTTACATAACACCTAGGTACTGCTCAAGAATCTAGGTCAACCCTTGCAGTTTGTCCACCAGTCTGAGGATGATATGTTATAGAAAAACATCTTTTAATTCTGAGGTCTGAAAAAAAGTTTCTTTTAAAAGTGAAATGTAAAATGAGGCCCTCAGTCTGAGATAACCTCTATGGGTGTACCGTGGTGGAGTGTCAGGGACTGGTGTACTATTGATCTGGTTGGGGGTAGCTAACCATGAGCTAGCATAGCCAATGGTTTTAACCCAGTATGACAAGGAAACTAGAGGTATTCAGGTATAAGGAATGGTGAGTAAGCTGGTATGGGAGTTGCCTAAAGATATGGTTTTAAGAGGGGAAAGTTGGACGGGAGTTTCTTGTAGGCTGAGGTGGTAGATTGGTATTAATAACACTTTAGTATGTAAACTTAGTAGTGTTTGTATGATAAAGGATATATTTTAGCACTAGGTGGTCCCAACCCAATGGATAATAAAGAATATTTTTTGACCGCAAAGAATAACAAAATGAATGCCTTGGTATTATATACCATCCAACTTCCTGAACTTACCTAAGCTTAATTAAATTTTAAAACATGCACTAATCTTCTCTGGAGCTTATGTGATTGCAACTTGCATATGATTTTGAAAGGCAGTAGGAATCGTCTCAGTCTCATTGCAAATTCGTTTTGATGTAATTAATTGACTCAATATTATCGCAATTGAGGTAATTTAAATGATTAATAAAACATTTTCACTACAACTATTCATTTTATATGCAATTATTTAATCTAATTTCATCACATATCCTCTTGGTCTAATGGATGATATCTTTAATCTCATGATTTCCACTGATGTCAGATTTGGCCCTGACATTATCCCCCACTAAGGCTGAAGCTACCTGCGAAGCCTTCTTCTTCCATTTCTTTAATAGCTTGCCTGCATTCTTTAAGTTCTCCTCAGGCTCCCAAGTGCTCTCTTCTTTGGGATATCCAGACCACTTAACCAGGTATTTCACTTTACCATGATATGTTCATCTCCCTTTAATAGCCTCCACCTCATACTCAGGTAAGGGACCTTTAATCAGTGGTGATGCTAGCTCTTTGATTTTCTGGTGTGGTAGTGAACTTCATTCTTTTTTGTGCAAGAGAGAACGGTGGAATACATTGTAGATTTCCCAACCTTCAAGCAATTCAAGACGGTAAGCCACCTTTCTATAACCTCTGTGACCTTTTATGGCCCTATGTGCCGATGAGAAAGTTTCTGACATGGTACATCCAAAGGAATATTGCAAGAATCCAGATAAACTTGGCTACCTACTTCTAACGCCTTACCAGGCACACACTTCTTATACACAAAGTTTTTGTAAGTATGTACTGCTAGGGTCAGACTTGCCAAGCAAAGTGCATGAGTTTGATGAATGTTTCATAAAAAATCCCTCCCAGTAGATTGTCTGCTTCAACAGATGGCAATGGTTCCCACTTCACATCATGCCCATAGTTAGCTTTGAATGGTGATATTCCAGTTGAAGAATAATCTAGAGTGTTATAACAGAATTGGGCCATAGGCAACAACTCAACTCAGTTGTCCTGCTCCTCACTAACATAGCATCTCAGGTACTGCTCTAGCACCTGATTAACTCTCAGTCTGGCCATCAGTCCACGGATGGTGTGAGGTGGATAAAAATCTCTTGAATCCAAGGTCTACAAGGAGCTGTTTCCAAAAGTTTGATGTGAATTGAGGCCCTATTTTTGGGATCACCTCCTTGGGAGTACCATGATGCAGGGATAAAGTTCTCAAAAACAGAAGATCTATCTCTTTAGCAGTGATATTGGTAATATTTAGGATAAAATAAGCCATTTTAGTGAATCTATCTACCATCACCAATAATGCATTGAATCCTTGGAAACGGAATAGCTCTGCTATAAAATCCATGGATATTGACTCCCATGGTTTTTGTGCGATTGATAATGGTTGTAATAACCTTCAGGAAGTCCTCTACAAACCTTGGTGCGCCCACAGACCTCACATCCTGCCACATAATTTAAGACATCCCCTCTAAGACCAGGCCATCAGTAAATTATTTGAATCAGTTGGATCATTTTATTCTTTCCAGGGTGTCCTGCCATGCCTGTATCGTGGTGCTCATGCATGATATCCAATCTTAAAGGTCCTTCTGGTACATAAAAACAAACTTTCCAGAATACTGACTGACCCTTTAACGAGTAACTCTTTTTGTACCACACACTGTTTAAGTTTTGAATGAGATCATTCTTCACATTCTGACAGAAAGCATCATCATTTTGAACATCCAAAATCTCATCTCCACGGCCCACTAGTACAAGATGAGATAATAATGCAGCGGGATCCTTGGTCTTCAGAAGCACCTGTATATTAAACTCAGTAATTTCCCCCTCTTCAGGTATCATGTCAGGATGCCAGCTTAAGGAGTCTGGAATCAAATTAATTTTCCCAGGTTTGTAACCTATGCCTAAGTCATAATCCTCCAGAGTAAGTGCTCATCGTGCCTGACGCTGGCTTGATTATTATGGGGTGAAAAAGTAAGTCAGGTTTTTATGATCTGTCAAAACCTTCACAGGGTACTTTGCCCTACACAGGTACCAACGCCAGTGTTTTATACATTGAACAACAGCTAACATTTCCTTGTCATAGATAGGATAGTTGCATCCCACTGGGATAAATTTTTTGGAGAAGTAGGCTATGGGATGCAGCCTACTATCATCCACTCCTGAAACAAACCCCCCAAAGGCGTATCCTGAAGCATCAGTCTCAATCACAAAGGGCTTTTCATCATTGGGCATTGACAACACAGGTGCAGAAACAAAAGCAGACTTCAAGTCAGAAAAAGATTTTTTTGCCGCCTGAGACCATTTATATGAAACACTTTCTGATGTATGCAGTGTTAAGGGTAACGCATTAGAAGAAAAGTCTTTAATAAAATCCCTGCAAAAGTTTTCCAAGCCTAAGGAACTGCAAATGTCCTTTCAACTATTAGGTGTAGGCCATGATGTATTGTCATCCACTTTGCTAAGTACCTTATGAACCCATTTCTACCCACAACATAACCAAGAAACTCAACTTCCTCTTGCGCAAACTCACTTTTTGATATTTCATATACAAGTTGTACCTTTCAAACTGCTCAAATACCAAGTTCAAGTGCAGTAAGTGTTCCTCCTGCATCTTGCTGTAGATCATAATGTCATCAAGGTAGGCTACACAGAAGTGATCCAGGTAGCCACCCAGCACCATATTAATCATTTTTGAAATGTATTAGGCGCGTTGCACAAACCTAATGGCATCACCAGATACCCAAATATCCTAAATTGTGTCTTAAACGCTGTTTTCCACTCATCACCTTCTTTTATTTATATCTGGTTAAATGCATTCTTCAAGTCAACTTTGGAAAAGATTGTAGATCCAGACAATTGGTCACTCAAGTGATCAGCATCAGGTAAGGGATCCGGTTCTTTATGGTTATATCATTGAGCTTTTGGTAGTTTATATGTGGCTTAGTCCACCATCCTTCTTAATAACAAATAATAAGGGTGATGAACAGGGAGAGTGGACACTCGTATAAAACCCTTCTTAAGCATTGTATCCATGTATTCTCTCAGGGCAATTTGTTCTCTCTTATTGCAACTATAAATATGTCCATGAGTGGGCTGCTTCACTTCTAGTAATTCAATTGCATGATCAAAGGTCCATGAGCTGGTAGTTGCTTAGCCTCCTCCTCTCCAAAAAGGGAAGCCCATTTTGGGTGATACTCAGGGGATCTTTCCTTTGCAAGGCTCTAATGGACCACCCTGAGAAACTGTTACAGACATGTCCAACCTTTATGCTCTTCTAACGCACACTCAATGAGCTTATCCTTCAGCTTAATTGTGATAGAGTTTCGTCCAAAATTGTGCTGGAGTTCAACCTGTGTCCACCAAGGATACCCAAGAATTACAGGATGGGGTGAACTGCACAGGACCCAAAAATCAACTTTCATTTTACTTACCCCAAATTTTAAGTCAATGTGAAATTTGCAGTGGTAAGCTAAAGACTGTTCATCATTCCCCAAGGTTACTTTCATCAAAGGTTGCTTTGCATGCAATCCCAGCATTTTCACTGCATGCTCTGAGATGTAGTTCCATGAGGCCCCACTGTTCAGCAAAGCCATAGTTTTAAGATTTCTTTTTACAACGTTTAAATTCAAACTCAATACTGGAAAAGACTTCTTATCCTTTTTAATGAGGAATTGAGGTCTTAGGCTTTCCCTTATGGCACTTCTGTTCCCAGAATTCTCTTGATCTGCTATTACCCACTATTAGACTCTGAGTGACCTCAATAACTTTTTTTAAAGGTAGCTTGATGGGGTGGTGTCTGATAAAATCTGCTAATTGACCTTCTAACCCTTGCCTGAAATAAAGCGCTCCCATTTCCTTGTCTAATTCTGCCCTTTAAAAGTTCTCCAAGAACTTATGAGTATATTCCTCAATGGGTTGATTTTTCTGTTGAAGGTTCATTAAGGCAATCCATGTCTGTAATCTGTTACCATTAGAAGCTGTTGCAGCTAACAACTGGACTTTGAATGCTCCATAATCTTCACACAAATTCTCATTTTCTTCTAAGGCTCTCATAAACTAACCCAGAGCATCACTAGTGAGTTGTGAGACCACTGCCATAATTTTTCGCGCATCATTTGAATAGGTATCAGGATAAGCTTTGAATTAAATCCACAAAAATGCAAGACCTTCTTTTACTTCAGCTAAAGTTAATTTCTAAAGCAAGAAGACTGTAGAGTAAGTCATAGATGTATAGTTGGCAACACACTCTGTTTGCATCTGACTGGGTCCTACCTCTTCCTTATAAATTGTATCATCTTGATTTACAGATGAAACCATCCGCACCAGTAATTGGTAACTTTTCATTAACAAAACAATTATCAAAGCTACCAATAATAAAAACGCGGTAGGATATTTATAATAAAATTATGGCGGTCAAATTATCAGGGACTGGTGTACTACTGACCTGGTTGGGGGTTAGCTAACCATGAGCTAGCATAAACAAGGGGTTTAACCCAGTATGATAAGGAAACTAGAGGTATTCAGGTATAAGGAATGGTGAGTAAGCTTTTATGAAAGTTGCCTAAAGATATTGTTTTATGGGAAAAGTTGGACGGGAGTTTCTTGTAGGCTGGGGTGGTATATTGGTATTAATAACACTTTAGTATATAAACTTAGTAGTGTTTTTATGATAAAGAATATTTTATAGCACTAGGTGGTCCCAACCCAATGGATAATAAAGAATATTTTTTGACCACAAAGACTAATAAAATGAATGCCTTGGTATTATATACCAATAAACTTCCTGAACTTGCCTAAGCTTAATTGATTTTAAAACAGTGCACTAATCTTCTCTGGAGCTTATGGGATTGCAACTTGCATATGATTTTGAAAGGCAGTGGGAATCATCTCAGTCTCTTAGTAAATTCGTTTTGATGCGATTAATTGACTCAATATTATTGCAATTGAGGTAATTTAAATGATTAATCAAACATTTTCACTACAATTATTCATTTGATATGCAATTAACTGATCTAACTTTGTCACATATCCTTTTGATCTGATGGATGTTATCTGTACTCTCAGGAATTCCATTAATGTCAGGATCTAGCCTGAAATGGAGGAAAACACGCTCCATAAATAACTGGTATGTCTCTTTTGCAGTGATTTTTATAGTTTTAGGGAAAAAAGTAAGCCATTTTTAAATCAATGTACAACTACCATAAAGTCATTGAAACCTTGAGAGAGGGGTAACTACACAATGAATTCCATATATACTGATTCTCAAAATTTTTGTGCAACATATAGTGGCTCCAACTGGCCCTCAGGATGACCACTGCGAGTCTTAGTCCATCCACATGTTTCACAACCAACTAAGTAATTCACTACATCTCAAATTAGACCAGGCCACTGAAAGGTACGTTGAATGAGATGTACCAAACTATTTCTTCCAGGATGTCCAGCCATAGCCACATTGTGATGATCCTATATAATTTCTAAACGCTTAGGACTTTCTGGAACAAACATATGACCTTTCTAACATACCATTTTACATTTTAGTGAGTATCCCTTCTTGTACCATGCAATGTACAGGTTCGTGATAAGGTCATTCTTTACTTCTTGGCAAAATGCGTCATAATTCTGGACTTAGAAAATCTCCTCTCCTTGGCCAACTAGTACAATATTAGAAAGTGACTCATTGGGGTCCTTGGTATTCAGTATCGCCTGCTTATTGTACTTAGAAATTTCTTCTTTGGCAGGTATCAGGTCAGGAAGACGGCTCAGGGAATCAGGAACCAAATTAATCTTTCCAGGTTTTTAACTAATATCCAAGTTATAATCCGCCAAAGTAAGGGAACATCTGGCTTGCCACTAGTTTAGCTGTCGCAGGGTGAAGAAAAATGTGAGATTTCTATGTTCTGCCATAATCCTCACATGCTGCTTAGCCCCACACAGATACTGACGCCAGTGTTTCAATGCCTGAATGATAGCCAACATCTCTTTGTCATTGATAGGGTAGTTACATTCCACTGGGATTAATTCCTTAGAATAGTAGACTATGGGATGAAGCCTACTATCATCCCCCTCCTGCAGCAAAACCCTTCAAGTGCAAAACCAGAAACATCAATTTTAACTACAAAAGGTTTTTCATAGTCAGGCATAGCCAACACTTGAGCAGAAACAAAGGCGTTCTTGAGTGAAGAAAAAGATTTTTCTGTATCTAAGTTCTAATTGAAAGGCACAGAATCTGAAGTGAGACAAGCAAGGGGTAATGCAATAGTGGAAAAATCCTTGATAAATCACGGCAAAAGTTATCATAATCCTAGAAACTGCGGCCTCTTCCTGTAAGTAAGCGTTGGCCATAGAATGATTGTCTATACTTTGCTTGGCGCCATGGTAGATCCATTCTTGCCTAAATATAGCCTAGAAACTCAACTTCCTCCTGTGCAAACTCACACTTTGATAGCTTCACATGCAAGTTGTACCTTCCAAGCTACTCAAAGACTAAGTTAAGTGCAATATGTGTTCCTTTGGTGTCTTTCTGTAAATAAAAATGTTATCAAGGTAGGCTACGCAGAAGTGATCCAGGAGCCACCCAGCACCGTTTTAATCATTTGTTGAAATGTATTAGGCGCGTTGCAAAAACCAAATGGCATCACCAGATACTCAAATAGCCTAAATTGTGTCTTAAACGCTTTTTCCACTCATCACCTTCTTTTATTTATATCTGGTTAAATGCATTCTTCAAGTCAACTTTGGAGAAAACTGTGGCCCCAGACAACTGGTCTCTCAGGTGATTAGCATCAGGCAAGGGATAATGGTTTTTAATTGTTGTCTCATTGAGCTTCTGGTAGTTTATGCATGTCTGTAGTCTCCCATACGTCTTACTAACAAACAACAAGGGTGATGAACTGGGAGACGGGACACTCTTATAAGCCTTCTCATTCATAGTATCCAGGTACTCACGCAGGGCAACCTGTTCCCGCTGATTGCAACTCTAGATTGGTCCATGGATGGGATGCTTCCCATATAGTAAATCAATCACTTGGTCAAAAGGTTTATGGGCT
Source organism: Massospora cicadina (assembly GCA_022478985.1). NCBI lineage: Eukaryota > Fungi > Entomophthoromycota > Entomophthoromycetes > Entomophthorales > Entomophthoraceae > Massospora > Massospora cicadina. The sequence continues at coordinate 31,992 of JAKSZP010012100.1, forward strand.
GGTAGTTGCCTTGCCTCCTCTTCTCCAAACAGTGAAGACCATTTGATAAGTATTCTGGAATTTTCTCTTTGCAAGGCTCCAAAGAGCCCTTTTACTACAGTTGCAGAAATTTCAGGACTTTTAACTCCATTTAAATTGCACTCAATGAGCATATCTTTCATTTTAATTGTGATAGTTTACTTTCTATAATTTAGCTGGAGTTCAACCTGTGCCCATCATTAATACCCAAGAACTACATGATAGGTTGAAATATGAAGAACCCAGATTTCAACTCGCATTTTACTTGCCTCAATATTCAAAGCAATCCTACGTGAGCAGTGGAAAGCTACAGATTGTTTATCCTTTCTTAGGGTTACTTTCATTGAGGGTTTCTTTGCATGTAAGCCCAGCATATGAACTGCACACTCTGAGATGAAGTTCTGTGAAGCACACTGTCCAGAAAAGCTATGGTTTTAAAACACTTCTTTCCAACAAGTAAATTCATATTCAATAGCAAATAAGGCTGTGTATCAAAATTTAGTGAGGAATCAATAGTTTGGGGCTTTCTCATCTTGTAGTTCTCTTGAATACATCATTCTTCTGGTCCTCCAACACCCACTGTCAAGATTCTGATATGACTGGATAATAAGCCTGGAAGAATTATGGAAGATTGGAGAGAATCCGCCGACTAGGATGATTATTTATGAGTATTTGAGCGCCTCAAGATGAGGCAATATTAGGTTATATTGGGTTAATATTGGATCGCCTCCAAATAAGGTAATAAGGCAATGTCAACATTTGACAAATATTATTTAAATCGCTTCAAACTAAGGTGATATAGAATTTGAGTATACCATTCCAAAAACAATGAGAATATGGCAGGACTAAGGGGGTGGAAGATGAGTCAGTAGGGCGTATGGCTACCAACCTGAAGGTTGCAGGTTCGATTCCCACCCTTTGCACATCAATCAGGGTGCCAGCCAAAGGAAGCTATTGGCGGTTAGTAGGTCTAATAACATAAAAACCTTACCCATGACGTAACCAGAAAAATTCGAGTCCCAATCCGGAGGTGGAGAAACTTTCTTTGATGGAGTTGACCCTGTTCAGGTTTCATGTCATTTCTTTCTTTCTTTCGGTAATGCCTGTCCCATGGTTGGCTTGCTTCAGTTAAATAAATAAATACGGTGCTCAAAAAACAGGTGAACTTCTTTAAGAGCAGAACAATGTTATGTACCATCTGGACAGCACGTTTAGCCAAATACAAATTCTGGGACAATAAAACAAGCAACTCACTAATCGCTTAGATGACACTACCAAATAACTGCATTGTGCAGAGCGTAAATTAAATGGTACCTCCCAGCCCTCTCATTGGGAAGAGGAAGAATGACAAGGGGCTGCTTGGGGAGAACTATATGATGAGGAATATGACGCTGGCATGAGCTACTACACCCAGGTGTGCAGCTCTGGATTAGGTTATTAATCAGAGTCAATATCCTCAAGTGATGGCAGTGCTGCCCACTGAAGAGGCCCACGCTACCTCTGAAGAAGTGGATATCCCAACCCCAAACGTCCCACTTGAATCAATTGTAGTATATATAGCGGAAGTCCCTCAATAAGATGATGGGATTTTATACCAGAAACCAATTGGAGGAGTAAATGTACTAACATGAGCACAAGCTAGGGCTGCGGTGGATGAAGGACCTCAGGAGCAACCAAAGCCATATGCCTGCAACATGTTTGATCAAGCTTCCTTAGACAAGCTGAATCCAGTTGCAGATGCGCCAACCCTGAAAGGAGTAAATGTTGCCCTTCTAGTAAATGCTATTGTTAAAGAACATCCCAAAGTCAGTGAAGGGATTATAGGTTTCCTTGGGAAAAGAGATCCTATAAATGTTCACATATTAAACAGAAAATATTCTTCTTATTCTGAGTGTACATACTGTGCATTTTTGTAGAAAAAATTGAGTTCACGCTATAATAGATATGGGCGCCCCAGTCAACATAGTTTCCAATAAGTTCATGGCAAAGTTAACGTTAAATATTAAAGTGGAACATCAAATGGTGTATGGGACTGCTGGAGCAGAAAGCGGGGTCTCTGAGGGAGCGTACAGCGCACTACTTTGCAGTTCAGGTCGATTATCATTGTAATTCCAGCAATAGTGCTACCAACTAATAATTATGACCTGCAAAATCGGAACTGCTTTCATGCAACACTTTGGGATGTCATTGATATGACGGCGGAGAACTTCAAAATTTTGTGGCAGCAGATCCCAATCTACTTTACCTTTAGTGGAGTGCCAAAGGATCTGATGCACATGGACATATCAACTTAGCATACAGGGATGGGGTGATTCCAGTTTGCTACCATTGACTAAAGAGCAAGACCTGAGCCCTTCCCCAGCAGATATTGAATATCAAGGGCTGCCGCTCAGAGCTGCTGGACCTATATTCATCCCCTCCAGACACTGAATAATAGTAAACACTGAGTTAGAGGTGGAAGTGCCAGCTGGGCTATATGGGGAGATCATTGGGCCTTATCAGCAATTGTGGCTTGAGCCTCATGTGGCTCCAGGCATTATACTTCTGGGTCATGGGGAGATCAAAGTTTTGCTAGCAAATTTTTATAAAATGAACCAATGCAAATCCACCAGCATCAAATAGTGGCATACTGTAGTTGAAGCCTAAATTGCCATGAACGTAATTACACCATGACTGAGTGGGAGTGCTTAGAGGTGATCTACTCATATAAGCAATTTAGGGTATAATTGCATGGTGTGAAGTTTAAAAATTTGTAATGGATCATGCTTTGTTACACAGGTTGCAGAACCTCAAGGATCCTGAAGGGTGCCTAGCCAAATGGGCCTAGTTACAAATTCAGTGATACCCTATATCTGCCAAAGGGGTTTTGCGCAGGGTTAAGCCCACTGAGCAATTAAACGGACAATATGAAGATTTTTGGTTACTTGGAACACATGTAAATAAACAATTATTAATAAAAGGGAGCAATTCCCCCGACAACACTTCTTTTATTGTACTTTAGTAATCTCAGCAGATCTCTTCTCGTCCGCTCACCTCTCTCTTTATCTCTAACTAACTCAAAAATCCTCCTCCTCTTCATTCTTTCCATCTCGCTGATATATCAGTGACCTTGATCGGTACTGACCCTTTTGCTTAGTTTATTTGTTCCACCATATTCTCATTGGTTTTGGCTTGTTCTTCAACTCTCTATCACCCTAATTTGAGGCGATCTAAATTATGTTCGTTGAATGTTGACATCGCCTTATTGCCTTACTTTGTAGGAAATCTGATAACAAGCTGTTATAACCCAATATCGCCTCATCCTAAAGAGCTTGAATACTTGTAGCTCTGAAACATCCTCGGCAGATTCTACCCATTAAATCTTTGGCAGAATTCCTCTAATGATCCATTAGTCATAATTGCGGCTTATCATCCAGTCATATAGATTTGCAACAAGCCCTCAACTGCAGGCTTATGACTGAGATCCTTCACTGATCTGAAGCAAAACACCCAAATACCATTTGCCTATTGAGATTTCCAAGCATTGCTGTTATGGCAGATCTCAGTGGTGTGATGTACAATAAAATGCTCAGCAGGAAATACAACAATGAACCGCCTCAAGTTATAAAGGTGCTAAATGAGATGTGATCTAGTACTTTTTCAGTGGAATGGGATTTGTACAAATGATTTGGAGACTCTATGGTGAACTTCCTGGGATCCTCAGCACGGCCTAGTATCATCATGAGCGCACATAAGGCAGTTGGACATGGTGGCATGCACAAAATGTTAGAATTATTGCGCCCTCAGTATTATTAGGAAAGCATGAACTTCAATGCTCTTGAACCCATTTCCTGCTGCCACCAGTGTAAAGTGAAAAGCCGTTCTGCCAGAAGACTTCATATCAGTTAGTGAAACCCCATTTTGCTTGGCATATGGTTTCCCTTGATGTTGTTGGCCCTCTGCCAATAGGAGTTAACTGGTCTAAATACATTCTGGTGGCGATCAACCACTTACACGGTGGGTTGAAGCATGGGAGATGCAGGATTTAGGGGCGGTCACAGTGGTTAAGTTCATATTTGAATGTATAATATAGTGACATGACTTCCCTCAGTTTATTATTACTATTAATGGAACTAACTTCATCTTGCACATACTTCCAAAGTTGAACAAGCTGATGGGCATCCGCAGGGTTCTTATGATCCCATAACACCCTGAGTCTAATGGGATGGTTGAGCAAGTTAACGCGACCTTGGTAAACATACTCTGGAAATTGGTAAAAGATTGACCTTCCAATTGGAGTTTCCTCCAATTAACCGCTTTTTTGCATACATTAGATACCATTCTACCATGTGGAAGAGTCCCTTTCAGGTACTATATGGACAGCGCCCTGATCTTCAGGCACTGCTTTATGCTTGTGTAGAAGATAACAGCAGAATGGATCCCCAACGTTACTTGACTAACCTAGCAGACACATTAATCAAGTTGCAAAATGAAGCGTAATCCTTCAGTCTTTCTAAAAAGATAAAGAATTAGGATGCCAAATGGGAGCGGCGTAGAAGGATAGCCCAGTTCAAAGATGGAGAGCTGGTTCTATTTATGACCATCACAGGTTTGGTCATAAGAACAAATTGTCCAGCATATGATATAGTCCATTTGAAATCATTGAGAAAACAGGTTGTGACACCTACACTATCAAGGACCACAAGTGGTCAGATTATTAACCAAGTGCATGCAAACTCGCTTCAGGTGTATAAGCAATAGAAGAACTATTGTTTAGTCAAGGGGGGTAATGTCAAGATTCTTTTATGACTGAATGATAAGCCCTAAACAGCTATGGCAGATATAATAGAATCCGCCAACCATGATCACTAGTGTACAAATATTTTTGCGCCTTAGGATAAGGCGATACTGGGTATGGAAGGATAATTATTAGATTTCCTCCAAATAAGGCAATAATTCAATGTCGACATTCAAAGAATATTGAGTAGATTGCCTTGAACTAAGATGTTAGGGAATTTAAGAATATCATACTCTTCCAGAGCCAAAGAGAATATGGCAGAATTGAATAGTCTAAGCCAGAGGAGCAGTACTAAATGAAGTCATTGATATATAAGTGAGATGAGATAATTGAAGAAAGGAGGATTGTGAATAGAGAAGAGAGAGGAGCAGAAAGTATCTGCTGTAAATATTAAGTTAAATAAGGAGGTGTTGGTGGGGAAATTGCTCCATATTTTATTAAGTCTATTAAATTGTTGTGAGGACAATGATCTTCATATTGTCTGTCCATTGCTCAGTAGGCTTTTGCCCTGTGGAACCTTCTTGGCGTATATTACTTATATCACCCAAAATTATAACAGGTGTCATTGGTAAAGATGTGGGAAAAAAAACTTTAATTTTACTTTCTAATTTTAGACAATAAAAAACAATCTTTAGCATAACAACCTTTTGGTAGTTTAAAATAAACAAGATTTTTGTATTTATGACTTTTACATTTTATTAAGTCAATAAATTACTTGTGATCAGGAAGATCATGGCAGGAAGCCACATAAAAGTAATTGGCAGGAGTGCACAGCCTTGAAGTCTTATTTTTAATAATTTTATATCTTAATAACTAACTTTATCTGGTCTATTTTCTTATACATTAGGCGTTCTAACTCCGACTTTAATCACAGACAAAGAAACAGACATCTGAAGTAGGCTAAATCTTCAACAAGCATTATGGCCCATAATCTCTAAGCGAATTTCCATTTGGTTAAAATAAAGAATAAGCCGTTCAATTTGCTTTTGAATAGCATCAAGCCTAGTTCCCATGAGTTCAGGGGCTTTCAAAAAATGAATATACATAGAGTCATTCTGGCCTCCATCACAAGCTTATGATTAAAAAGTTCTTTAACCTGACCTTTGAGCTCCCTAACGTTAAAATGAAGATTTGATAGGAAAGTACTCAAGCTTTAATGATTTTTTCCATCACCCCAACACGCTTTTAAAGATTCAATTTTATCTGCTTACACCTCTCATAGTCAGTTGGGTGGGATCTTTTTGAGCGTAAGTCAGCCTTGGCCTGTTTGTAGTAGCTCTAAACTTGAGACAACTGAGCGTATACATCCTTTAGCAGATTAGCACCTTCAATGGTGTTCTTGACACCCCTGAAATTCCTTCTCACATTCATTTAATCATCAAGCCAAATACTTGGCATGTTTGAGGGATGCCTTAAGCTTTAACTATTTTTCTAATATGAGCAATCTTGATTTCTAAAGTGAGTGTGGACCCATAAGATTCTTGAGTGGGATGCCGTTTGAGTTCCCCAAAGTATGACATGGCTTGAAATAGTTATTGTTCTAAAGAGGCTATTCTTTGTTCATCACTTCTGCTGAGAAGTAAAAGCTTAAGACAGTAGCTACTGTGAATTTGCTCTTGGTGCTTTGTAAGTTTTTTCACAAAATCCTTAATCATAAAGTGAGTCTTGGCGGCAGACACATCCAGTTATTCATATGAGACTTTCATTGCTTCTTCTACATAATTCACTACACCAGTATCAAATGTGGTAATTTTATCATGAAGATGGAAAATAAATCTGAGTTTTTCTTCAGCTTTAAATTTCACTTTTCCTACATGACTGGAGGACAAGTTGTTGAGATTGTCATAAGCCAGTATCAGTGCATCAGGGTTCAAAAAATAGCGTTGTAGTTTTTCATAGTGTTTTCCCAATAGGTGTACCATATGAAACATAGCTGGTTGTGCAAATTTTTGTATGCACGTAGTCAAGTTGGTGAGTTGACTGTATGTGTCTAAAAGGGTTCAGATTTTGTAAAAGAACATTAGTCAATCCTCCACAGAGGACCTCTCTCATGTGAAGCATTATCCCCAGAGTTAATATGTCATGAGTCAGGTCTCTAACCACTTTTGTAGCCAGCCAGGTAATCCTCCAAGACTTGGTATAATCATGCAGTCAAATTGGTCATCTTCAAAGTGATAATTGGGGGGCTATCCGCCAATTATCCTCTTCACCATTCCCATATTATCCTTCAATTTAAGCTAGTGACAGGATCATCTTTCATCTTGATTGGAAAATTTAGATTGGGGTGTACAGGGACTCATGTAGTGAGAACACCTTTTAGATAATGGCAAGGAGCTGCTCTCTGGTGATTAGCTGCAGGATCTCAACATATAGTATAGTTGTAGTAGTACTTAAGATTTTAGCTGTTGTCCATAAAATTTGGGACCCTAATGTAAACCATAATTAGATTCATATCAACAAGTTAGATGGATATGATGAACTATACTTTTATTTTTTATTTAACCGAGGTAAGCCTACCAGGGGACAGACATTACCGAATATATGTGAAACTAAGAGAATAACTAAGAAATATAAAAATTGGGCACCCCAGGGTACTAAAGTTACCCCTGTTGCCAGCGGGACTGCCAGGTATGGGGGGTTGGTGCACTACTATGAGGGGGTTTCCCCTGCTATGGAGCAGGTGTGAAGGAAAGGGTCTGTGTGGAGGAACCAGAGTGGGAACCATGATTCTATGAGCGCTTTTTGTCTTGATCTCATATATCCATAGAGCCAGGCTTGGAAGTGCTCTAGTAAGTGGACATGGAATCTGTTAATAATCCCATGAATGGTTGGGACCGTGCCCTGGAACGCATCTAATGCAATTGTGTGTATTGTCCACATTGCAATGGGTATTATTAGGGAGCGGAGGGTAGATGGGTTTGGTGACTCGATCTGGAGCGCGAAGATACTCTTTGATATTGATATTCCTGTTCGTTTTGAATCTTGAGCAGGCGTGCAACTTCCTGCCATATAGCTTTGGTTGGGTGGCATGTTTCTAGGTGGTGATGTAGGGATCCCTCCCCTCCACATATTGCACATGTTTTGTGGGGGGAGTTGGAGCGGTCCGCCATCCTATAGCTCCTTCTCAAACAGCGCCAGGCGTTTACTCTTATCCTTGGTTGTAGGAGTGGGTGGTGTGTCATTTTCCACATTGCTTTCTGTGTGGTTAAATCATAGGGAATGTCCAGCATATCTAGGTATTCTATCCTAGCTATGCTTGGGGTTGTTGCGAGCATATCCCTCTGGGGGTGGTTTTCTGGGTTTCTTAATTTGAATTGGGGGCTGGGTCGTCCCATTCCCTGTATAGTATTCATGTTCTCTATGGTCCATCCCATATGGCGGATAGTTCAGAGGATATGTTTGAAATGAGGGAGGTTCCATGCGGACCCGTTGCAGTAGGGTGCTTGGCAAGTTATGAAAGTAGTCTTGGTGGACTATGTGGGTTGGTTAATTTGAGCGCTTGTGCAAAGTTAGTCCTTGCTTCTCTGGACCAATGTTGTTGTGGGAGGTCTGGAGCAAGGATTTCCTTTATCCAGGTACCTAGGATGTGATTGGCATGGCTCTCAAAATCTATTAGTCCCATGCCTCCGCTTGAGCGTGGGCCAAATAGTGTTTCCATCTGTATAGGAGGGTGAGAGCCAGGCCACAGCCAGCCCTGGATAAGCGCGCGGATTGAGGTTATAGGTAGGTGAGAAGGCTATCGCATGGACCTGGTACCACAGTATTGGGAGGATGAGCGAGTTAGCAACTGTAACTCGTCCTGTTAGTCCTGGGGTTCTTCCCTTGAGGGAGGCGACACGTTTGGATACCCGTTGTAACAGGTTACTTTCCATTGTCTCATTAGCATATCCCCCTGATTCTAGCCAGATTCCAAGGTGTCAGACAGGAGAGGTGGTGGGAGGTGTTGCAAAGGGTAAAATAATTGGGTTTTTTCTTCGAGTGTTGGTGTGAGGCTCTGATGTTGTGGCCCAATTGTTTGTGTATTTGCCTAAGAGGATGATTTCTGTCTTCCTTTTATTGAGCGATGCATTGCTCACCTTGGAGTATTCCTCTAGAGTGTGTTCCAGCTGTCGGGCAACTCATTGTTTGCTATACCTGCTACGCAGTCATCTGCAAAGGCCAGTATCTTGACTGTTGGTTGTCCTTGAGCAGTTATCCCCATGAGACGTGAGTCAGTTACTCGGAGGAGCGGGTCAAAGCTGAAATTGTATAGCAGTGGGCTGAGGGGATCCCCTTGTTTGAGCCCTCTGTGTGGTTTGATATTGTTTGTTAGGAATCCAGGGCCGCATACAGCCATGGTTGCAGGTTCTGTTAGAAGCATCGCCCGATTTTAGGAATCTTGGTGGGATTTTGAAGGCATGTAGACATTCTTTTAGGTATGGCCAGCTAACACGGTCATACGCCTTTTCCTGATCCAAGAAGACCAGGGCACCAGTTGCTTTGGATTGGCAAATGTTTGCAACAGGGTGCATGTTGTTCCAGATTGAACGCCCTGGTATAAACCCAAACTGGTTGGGTGATAGGACTCAGATGCAATTGCGCCTAATCTAGCTTCTAGAATTTTTGTTAGAATTTTTGTGTCAGTGTTGGAGAGTGCAATTGGGCGCCAGTTGGCCAGGTCCAACTTGTCACCCTTTTTATACAAGGTTATAACGTAGGATTCATGGCCTCCTGGTAATAGGCGTGTTTCCAACAAACTCTGATTCATTGACGCCAATAGGAGGGGGGCGATTTTTTGAAAATATTTTTTGTAAAATTTGTAGGGTATCCCATCAGGCCCTGGGCATTTCCTACGTGGTGCACCGCGAATTGTTTCCCAAAGCTCTTCCCGTGTGATAAGGGATAGTATATTGTAATTTGGTGGTGTACTTTGTATCTTGGTAGTTTGAATGAATTCTTTAATTTTTTGTGGATCTGTTGGCATATCGCGATATAATTCGGTATAATAGCGGTGTACTTCCGCCTTGACCTCCTCAGGGTCAGTTGCTACGGTGCCATTGGTCTTGCGGACCTGTGTGCATGTGGGCTGGTTTCCACAGGAGTGGAATTGGCGGAAAAAGTGTGTTGAATAGGTTTTGCCTTCCTTTATGAACTTACCTTTGTTGATACTTTGATTCTGTGTTGGTGTTCAAAGATGAGATTGTTAAGTCAGGCTGAAATTTCTGCCCATTTGCATCCCCAATTAGAGCTATAGCCAGATCTCAGAGTATTTAATTCCAGGTGGTCTAGTTCTGCCAAGGTACGCTTGATTGTGGCTTTGTCCGCGGTGTACTTGCATGATGCAACATGTCAGGTTTTATTGATTAAATCTTTTTTGAAATTTTCCCATGTTCTGATGGGATCCAAAGTGAATGGGGCTGTGAATTCTGGGTTTGTAGCCTTTTTTTCAACCCAGTCAGATATCTCAGGAAATCTTAGATTTTCTGGGTGAAGCTTTCTCAAAGGCGACACCTGTGTGTGGGATTGGGTTGGTGCTAACTGCACCGTAACTAATTAGTGATCAGAAAAATTGATCTTTTTTGTTGTAAATTTGGAGATTCTTGAGTGGTGGGATTGTGGGATGAGGATGTGGTCAATACGACTCATCAATATGAGCAGTCCCTCACATATGTTGGGTCTTGTCATATGGGGAAGGATTGGTGAATTGGGGGAAGAGCATCCTGTAAGCCAAGAGATGCCTTCATTGTGCGATATTCAATGTGTCCAGGTGGGTATCCCATGGGATTAGACCATCAATCTGTATTGGTGTTATCCCAGTAGTTGAAATCGCCTAACATGATGATATCTGGTGGGAGGGTGAGGGTAGAAATTTTTTCAAATTTTTTTTCTCTCAGTTGCAGTGCACGGTGCGTAGATACATGCTAACAAAAATATTTCATCTTGGCATGTGATTGTTGCTACCAGGACTTGACCATGCAAGTGTGATGATGAATTTGTAATTTTAAATTTTTTGTTGTTTTGGACTATCACCCCACAGTGAGACGTCCATACTGATTGTGATGGTGCAACCCTGGTTGACCAGGATTCTTCTTCTCCTTGTAGGCAGTGGGTTTCTTGGATGGCCAAGATGTCTACAAGAGGTTTTTGCAGGAATGCCAGCTTTTTGGCTTGGGACGTATGAGCCCTGGCTCCCGCAATATTTAACATCCCTATTGACACTGAGGTGCCCGCGGCGCCTCAGGAGCAGTTGGGAGGACCCTCTGGTTCTATCCCACCCTGGCTCATTTTGACCATGCTCCACATCTGTACTCCAACTCTTTCACTGCCATTGTTGGTTACCTTGATCTGACCCAATGATTCAAGGGAATTGCAGTTTTTTACATTTGCATCAACTTTTCCTGCACAGGTCTCATGTTGATTTGATGCGGGTTGTTAATTGGATTTTATATTTTTGAGGTTCAACTTTGTTGCATTGTGCACCGCATTTTCACCCAAATTGCGGTTGCATTGTTCCTCAGTATGTGCATGACTGATGACGCTTTGTGGCTCATTCTGGTTACTGTGAAAATTTTTGACCTGGGCATATTGTTCTGATTGGTTGGTTCGGTGAATATCTGAAATATCCTCCTGAATTTGTCCGTGGTTAATGGCGGATTCCGCGTGTACCGCTGCTTCAGCCGCTGCTCTCTTGCAGGCTTTTTGTGCTGCTTTATGCTGTTTACTTGTAACTGGGTCCACGATGGAGTATAGTCCATCTTCACCCCAGCGGAATGGGTGGTGGCCATCATTATTTTGGCGAAGTTTTCATTATCTTCATCCATAGCTTCTTCAAAAAAATCATTTTCCATTAAGCCCTCTTTTACAGGGCATGCATGTTCCTTGTGGCCCAGTGAGCCACAGTGGTTGCAAATAGGTGGTGCGCGTTCCAGTGTAACTCAGAATGCAGCTGACTGGCCCCCATCTGTCAAGTGAAATTCTGCTGCGTGGGGAATTCTGGATAAATCCTCTTCCACTTTATGGGAAGGAATTGATTACAGCGATAGCTTTGCCTGTGCACAGGTCGGGCATTAAGAAAAATCGCTGTAATTTGAGTTGTTGGATTTCTCCATAGGCCACAAGACCTTTGCGGAGCTCCTCCTCAATTACCTTATGAGGAAGGTTGGTGGGGAGCGAGTCAAAGGAGATGAACAGAGTTTTCACTTTGTTCCATCTGGTGCGCGCGGTGCACACAATTTTTTTGCTCTCAGGGAGGGCAATTTCTATGCAGATTTTTGCTGCGGCATTGGCTTCGTTGGCTGTTTTGAAACCAATATCAATCCAGCCATGGCCCATGTTGTTGGTGGCTACGTACACCGCGTGAGGGAAAAGTGAGGACTGTGCCTCACATGTTTTCTCCCACAGGGTCGGTGACTCATCCCCAAGGAAGAGTCTGATCCCATGTTCCACCTTTGACAAAGGTTGGTTGAATTGAATGTACATGTATTGCGCATGCTTTACAGTAAATACCATAAACCCAGACGGTGTCTGAGTTTGCAATTTTTTTATGGCTTGGGTTCCTGGTCCCCCTCCAGGGTGTTTCTTGCCCTTAGTTGCACCGTTAAGCGCACCGCTTGCTGTGACGCTTGCCCATGTTGTATTATTTTTGTTATTAAAGTCGCCCATCTTTCCTGTGTTTGATTATCCAAATTTGCTGTTCAAATCAAATTGTAGTAACTAAAGTGATTGTTACGAGAAATAAAATCATGATGAACAATACTTCATCTAATAAAAACTTGGGTTTCTTATACCATATTTTCAAGGAAACACCCCATAGTCATTGACTGGGTGTTGAACCCAGCACTTAGGCATCGAGTTCTAATAGTTAGGTTCTCACAAACAACAATGTCAGACACTGTTTGAAGACAGTAATCTGTAACAAATAACCACTAAAAACCTTAATGTCAGAAATAGGGTTTTTATTAATTCAACAGGAGGAACTTTCTATAGTATTTTGCTGCTGGGGGTTCTTAGGCTCACTTTAAACTTACTAGTAGATTCAACCTATTTACTAAGGCAAAAATACCTCGTTTAAAATGGTAAGCTCACTCAGATATCATCCATCTACCAGAGTTCTCATTGGTTTATTTCGTGGTTACTAAGTAGCCATAAAATTGGTATAGTACTGGTGGAATCTTTCAATTATGCTGGGAAGCAAGTGCGTATGATTGGAAGTATTTTCATATAAGATTGATAGATTGAAGTAACTAAAATCAACCGAATTTTCACAAATCACTGACAACTGGGCATAATAATCATACTAGACCCTATTACCAATATAATAAGCTAACATGGGTTAAAAAAGATTGATGCTAATCAGAAATAGGAGGCAATTAACTGATTGAAGCCATGGCGCCAGGTTCAGTAATATAAAGGAATGAGAATTGCGTCAGTTGGCTTTAAGGATTTGATTAACAGTCTAATGGTAAGGTAAAATCTCTATATAAAAACTGGAGCCTCGTGCCCTACCAATTACTAAGGCGGAATTGAATCATTTTTTAAAATATTAGTTGAATATAAAATTAGATATAGATATAAACTGATGGTTGGCAAAACTATTTACATTTCCCTATTTTACCAAACATCAGATAGCAATGATTAGTGAGGGTCCAAGAAGTTATAAAGTGTCAGTGGACATAAGGCCAGAAGGCTGATGATAAGTTTAAAGAAACTTAGCATGCATGCGGTTTATATAGTGACCCTTAGTAGGATCTTTAAGAGTGTAGGAATTGGTGGATGTCTGCTCTAGAATCTCAAAAGGGCTTTTCCAAATGTTGTCTAGCTGCTGATCCTTCCAAAGCCATGATTATCATAATACCAGACTAATTCTCCTACACCAAAATTAGGTAACGTCTGAAGGTCTTTGTTATCATGAGTTCTAGCCTTTCCTTTCTTTACCAGTGCATTAGAGTATGCGGAGCTTTGTAAATGAATTAAAGCTCTTGTAAGTTTCTCAATTTATTGGGTGGATCTCATGCTCTTTCCTTAACACAGGAAGATAAGAGCGGAGGCAAAGCAGAATTCTTACCATGCAATAAATCAATGGAGGAATGCCTCATGGCTGTGTGATAAGCAATATTATAGGCAAACAGTAGAAGGCAAGAAGAGGTTCCAGCTGGACGCTTTGCTCATAACCAGCTTACGTAAAATACCCACCAGGGTACCTTTAACTCTTTTAACCATGCCGTTGGTCACAGGGCGATAGGGCGTAGACAATACCCCTTTTATACCCATCAACTCATTGAGCTTATTGATTACACGGGATGTAAAATTAGACCCATTAATAGTTAAAATGAACTTGGGTCAACCATGTTGATAGACTATGTTATTCAAAATAAACTTAGCGGTGGTTACCACGCCCAGGTCCTTAACTGCTTTGGCCTCAATCCATTTTGTGAGGTGATCAATGGCCACGATGATGTACTTAAATTGGCCGCAGATTTTGGCCAAGGACCCCACCACATCAATGGATATGGTATGCCACGCAAAATTGGGTTTAACTTTTTGATATGATGTAGCCTTTTGATAAGTCACTTCTGCTTGACCCTCTCTACAACAGCTGTTTGTCTCATGAGTATCAAATGAAATGGATCCCTAACAGTATTTTTTTTCAACTGTTCAAGGATTTTCTTAAACTGGCCATGCCCCATCTCCTTGAGCTGCAATGATTAAGTCAGTTTGCTCAGTGGGTCAAGAAATTATAATAGCTTTATAGTTACAATTTTATAAAATTTTTCATCCTTGATAAAAGTATTATGCCGCAGTTTTTCCAACCTGCGTTGAACTGCTTCAAGTTTGTTATCATATTGCTAACCTACCATTTATCAAATAATTCATTAGCTCTATCAGCGAGTAGGGCTACAGTATGAAGTTAGGAAAATCCATCCACATTTTGATGCTTTGCCCCTGGACGGTGTTGAATCTCAAAAATAGTATGCTTGTAATTTCAAGGTCCAACGGGCCAACCATCCTTAAGGCTCTTTCAGGTTTTGTAACCAACGTATTGAAGCATGGTATGTTACCACAATAAAATGCAATCTATGGATAAAGACCTGGTATTGCTTGCAAGCATAAATGATGGCTAAGCACTCTTTTTTGTAACCGTATATTTATGTTCATGTACATCTAACGTTTGACTGCAATAAGCAAGGGGGTGGACAACCCCTTCTAAATCCAATTGAGATAACAGCCTCTACAGTGAAAAGGGAAGCGTCCATATTAATGATAAATGGCTTATTGAAGTTGGGGTACACAAGCATGGGTGCTTGGGCCAGGCACAGTCTGAGGGTGTCAAAATCCAGCTAAAAATCCTCTGTCCACTCAAATTACACACATTTTTGAGAAGATGGAATAATGGCTCTCCAATTTTACTGAAGTTTTTTATGAACTGTCAATAGTATACAAAAATTACTAGGAACAATTGGATGTCCCGCTTACTACCTGGTTGGGTCATCCTTTTTCTAACTTCTATTTTTGCTGGCTGAGGCCTTAAGTTGTGTTTGTCAATAACAAACCTCAAGTATTTAAGTTGTACTTGGAAGAAGTTTCACTTATGCAGCTTCTTTTTAAAATCAGTCTTAGCTAGATGGCGGAATACTTCTTCTAGATGTTTTAAATGTTCATCAATAGTTCTAGAAAAAATATTTGTATTATCTAGATAGACCAGGACACACAATATCTATAAGTTGCCCAATATACTGTCCATAGCCTGTTGGAAGGTTACAGGGGCATTGCACAGCCACTGTGGCATTCAAGTGGGTTGATACGGACCTTGATCAGTTAATATTGAGCAATTTTCTTATTCCTCTTTAGGAAGTTCAATTTGTTAGTTGAAATTAAATCCATGGATGAGAAATATTGGGCAGCTCTCAAGCATTCAGCGCAATATCAATCCAGGATAAAGGATATTAATCCTTTTTTTAATATTGTTGAGCTTCCAATAATCTATTACCACACAATAAGAACTGTTCTTCTTTTTCATGATCAACAATGGGGAGGCCCAGTGACCCTTGGAGGGCACCAACATCCCGTGTTGAACTAGTTGGTTAATTTTAGTGTCAACAACCTCATCCATTACCTTAGAATGCTTAATAGGATGAAGGTAAATGGGCAGATAGTTGCTGGTGCAAATATGATGCAACACATCATTTGCACAGTCCAAATCAAAATCTTCTTTTGCAAAAATAGCGCTATACTTATCAAAAAAGGCTAACGCATAATTTCTCTCTTCCTTGGTTAGCATGGATAAGCTTTCCCATGGTACCGTTGAGCAAACTGAGAGATTGGTATCACCAGTCAGGCCCAATTCCTCTAAAGTACCAAAGGCATAAAAATTTTTTACTTCTTCCACTGGAAGAAAATGTACAAAAGCAACAATTTTATGTAACTTTATTTGAACTGTGTGGGTATAGGTTGACTAGCACTACCTTAATCTCGCCATGGTCAGAAAGGATAATACCTGGCATGACAACAGTTTCAAGATTAGCGTGGAAAAATGGCGCAGATATTTCACCATATATCAGGGAAAATTTTAAGGTAATTTCAGTCTCACAATTATTAGGTTGCCTTCCAGAAGGGTTAAGTTACAATTGGCCCTCAGCATTATTCCTTTAGTTTCCAGAATTTGATTAGGAAACTTCTGCGTGAGGCCACAAATCCGTTAATAACCTAGTGGTACTATTCCATCCTTATAAATGAGATTAACACCTTTTTGCTTGATAGCCGCTGAGTCCTCAGGATGGCAATTGTAGCTTAAGGGAAAGTATTGTCCTAAGCTCTAAAGTGTTATCCTCAAAATTGGTTTTACCTCACTAAGTCCTCATAAAGAGGGTTCAACAAGAAAGTCTTACCTTGGCTTGATAAAACTATAGCGGGAGCAAACAATAATAATGAACTGAACCACAATGGCAGCGCACTATATGCGCCTAATGAAGTGATCACTTAGGGTCCAGCTGTACCATACTTTTTGCAATGGTCAATATCTTGTGCTAGGCTCAATTTCTCCATCAGTTTGGAGGACACTATATTGATCAGGGCCCCAATGTCCACAATAGCTCTTACTTTTTTTAGTACTAGATGGTCCCATTATAGCTCTTACTTTGAGTTTATTAAAAGTAACATCTATGTGGGTGCATTATGCTGCATATGCATCAGCCTCACTGATTGCATAAACATTAAGAGCATCTGCTTGCACTATATAAGATTGTAGACTAGCTCAAAAAAGCGGGTTTATTTCTTTCAAAGACCAATAGGTATAGCCGCCTGGACGGTGTTTAGCTTAGGAATATCACCTATGGTGACTAAGAGCTTATGCTGTTCCAACTATTAACATATGACTTCACTACTACTACTGGCACTACATCATCTATGTGTTTGCTTATATATTTGATGATAATCGCCACCCCCTCCTCTACTGACCATTTGGGGTAATGCTGAAGGCGGAGCATCCACTTTAGGCAAATGAATGAAGAAATGGGGTTTAATAGATCTTATCTTATGTGGGATTCTTGAAGAAGAAATGGAAATGTAAAATCCCAGTTTTACTCCACCCATCCTTTTCCCATAAATTTCTTTCTTTCCAGGGTTCATGGAATGAACCTTAAGTTTGAAACCCAATATGTGGCAATTATTGGCGTAATGCCCCAGGTTTTTGCACGGATAACAAGTACCTGAGTAATATTAGGTCTAGAAAAGTGGGGCTGCAAGATTGAACTGAAGCTGTTTTTTGATGTGATGACCTTATCTTAATAATCACAGAGCTCTTGTCAATTTGGGCTAGGCACTGTAATTGAGACAGCACAGCGATGGAGATAATTTAGATATAATTGATATCGCTCTTCTCATTCAAGAATGAAATCAAAACCAGATAAAAATCAGTATAAGACTTACAGGCATGACTCAGGGCGATCTGAGCATCAAAATTGTTGAGCACGACCTCTCTTTAACCGCTCAAAGTCACTTTTGAGCGATTTAAAATTTAATTTTATTAATCCACAGCCATCTGCCCAAACCTATTCTTTAATGTCCTTGACTCTGCCGCCTGCCACCCCAGTGTGGGGCAGCAGTGCACCCCCACCTAGCGTTTTCTGCCCTGCAGGCAAGCGCGTTTGGACGGGCTCAAACAGCCCGCCCACTGCTTCCAACCATTTTGTCCCCCACGGGACTTAGCGCTCCACCTGGCGCGCGTCCACCCTTCTCGCCCCCATCCTCTCGCCTTCCTCGCTCTGCTATTTGCTATTGCCTCAGAGTGGACTATGGGCGTTTGTTCCCATATGCTAATAAGGCAATTATTGACCTAGCCACTACAGCCTTTGCGCCAACTGGCTTAATAGACTTCCGCCCTTTTAAGGGCTACTTTGACGTTGGGTTCCAATCTGAGGAGGATGCTGAAGCGGCAGCACAAACTCCTCTAATTTATAAAAAAAACCCCATTCCCACAACCCGTACTCGACTCCCTTCAGACACCACGCTAGTGGTATCCTTTGCAAATCTCCCATCCCACCTTCCACCCCAGGTTTTGTATGACCAGTTAGTCGCGGGGCTCATGGCTTATGGCACTCAGCCCGACCTCATCTTTGCCATTCCATCTGGTGCAGAACGCCTTGCTGCTCCTCGTGCAACAGCCACCATCATACCACACCACCCTACCATAGCCCAACAAATCCCACCCCGTGCTAGTGTGGCTGCAGCGCCTGATCATTTCTTTTGGGCTCAGGTCGATAATGGTAGGCAGATTTGTTCTCTCTGCTTGGCCTCGACCATGCAAAAAGAGCGTGCCCTAAGGCCAAATCTGCTGCTGCGGCTTCTGAGCCTCCTTCTGGAGGTTCAGTATGGGGCGCTTTGCTGCCCCCTCCCACCCTCCAATCTCGTTCAGTGGGCCCGCATGGAAAATCAGCCCCCCCCCAAAACCTCCATCCTCACTCTCCCATCTAAATCTACGCCAGCCAATCAGAGCAATGCTTGGACCACCATTCGCACCCAAGCAGCTGCCCATTCGCCCAATCCTACTCACTCAAATTTGAACGCCACTATTCCAGTGAACCAAAATCCATGGGATCTATTGGCTGAAACTGACGAATCAGGTAATGTCCTCATTAGTAAGCATACAGGTCAACCTCTCTGCCATGGTGATTATGGTCGGGCAGAAGTTTTCCTTCCCAACTTTGATGAAACCCCTACCCCTGGCCATTTTGCTCCTCTACCCAATACAGCCCCCTTCCAAAGTGACCACCAGCTTGCCTTAGCTGCGGTGGCCTCTCCTCATTGCCCAAAACTACGCACCGCGGTGGCCCAGTCAGTGGCTCAGCTCCAGCATGGCCTGCCCACCATCTTCTTCCCCCCAACTTCCCTGAATCTCCCTGAAGTGACATCTCAAAACTATTCAATGATGCTGAAATCGCTGTTATGAATGTCGCAACGCTTGCTGCATTCAACCCCTCAGCCAAAATCACCCGCCACAGTATCTCCCTTTTCACCCAACTTCCTGAAGCCCGCAAAGAAGCTGAAGTTCTCCTCGCAGCTTTTGTTGAAACACTTTCCCATCATTATCTTGATGCAGAAGTGAAAAACTCCTACTACGCTGATCTCAGCCCCCACTATGCAGATGCCCAACGCCCTGGCTCTCTGCTCTGATCTGGTACTGTAACCAACACCCCTTGATCGAGTTGGGTCTTTCTGAAAACCAACCCCCCGACCCCTCCTCACCCTCTGCCATGGTGGGTTAAGCAGTTTCTGCTTCCCACCTGGTTAGTAGTTTGTTTTGCCATTTTGAGTGTTGTGATCGGTACTGTCCATCCCCTGGTTGGCGTACCTCAAATAAATCGAAAATTGTTGAGCACGTTAGCTCCATATAAGACTTGGCCTATAATAGAATCTTCAGAAAAAGCTATAACTGACTCATCCTTATTGAACAAAAAGTTGAGAAACAACGTCTTCAACGTGGTCATCAGTTCTGCGCCACCAAACTCTTAATCCAAAAAGGGTTTTAGCATTACAACAGGCCATTCCAACTTTTTTTATATAGGCATTATCAACTATTGACTCGCAGAATCCAAAGAAAATATTAAAGTAGACAATTTAATACTCTCAGAGGCACCACATATACTTAGTTAAACAATGCAGTAAAGTTGTGTGCATTTCCAGTTTTGTTAAACTTTGGAACCTTTATTAGATTAAATGAAATTGGTCACTCTTTGAACAAGGGCACAATGGCGGTGCCAGTTTGAATTTGCCCTCCCAAGTTAGCGGCCTGAGGATCAATAATTAAGAAATTTTGAATTACAGACATAGATGGGGTAGAGGGCTCAAAGGAAGCCATATAACCTGCCATTGTATTTGACATTATTGAATGAACTGACCTTCAGCACCACAAGAGGTGTCATATGATGGAGATGATTAATCACTCCAGAAAAATGATGATGTTCAGCCACAAACTGATGTTCAACCATTTCTTAGTCCATATTAACAGCGGTGAGGAGTTTTCTTAACTCTTTAATCTTCTGGTCTTGTAAATGGACTAAAGTTTGTAAAGAGAAAATTTCATCCTCATGATCAACAAGGGAGGTACACTTGTTCTGCTCCAAGATGCCAAGTCAGAGTGAGGTTCCTCCGCCATAACTTCTATAGTGGCCACTTAAGTTCTCAGATACTACCTCATCTAAGCCCAATCCCAAAACTCATCCATTCCTTTATTCTGAAAATGATATGTTGAACCAAATTTACGCTGGCTTGGGGGAGCAGCTGCGGTAGAGTCCATAACTTGTGCAGGGTAACCAAGTAAATATTTGGGTCAGCTTAAAAAATTTTAGTTGGTACAGGGTAGCAGTTGTGCCCCCTGTAGTGATCCCTACTGTTAACCTGGAGCTTAGGCATCAAGTTACAATGAACTATGTTTGTGCAAACAACAATGCAAGGCACTGTCTAAAGACATTAATCTGGGACAATAACCACTAAAAACCTTAACGTCAGAAATAGAGTTTTTATTAATTCAACAGGAGGAATCTTCCATAATATCTGGCACTTCTGGGGGTTCCTAGGCTCACTTTCAAACTTACCAGTAGATTAAAAACATCTACTAAGGCAAAAAGACCTCGTTCCAAATGGTAAGCTCACTCAGATATCATCCGTCTACCAGAGGTCTCATTGGTTTAATTTGTGGTTACTAAGCAGCCATAAAATTGGTATAATACTGGTGGAATCTTTCAATTACGCTGGGGAAGCAAGTGAATATGATTGGAGGTATATTCATTTAAGATTGATAGATTGAATAAACTGAATTCCACTGAAGTTACTCAAATTACTGGCTGCTGTCCATAATAATCATAAAGCACCCTATTACCAATATATTAAGCTGACGTGGGGTAAAAAATGTTGATGCTAATCTGAAATATGAGGCGAATAACTGATTAATCCATTGCGCTGGTGGTCAATAATATATGGAAATGAGTTTGCTTCGGTGGGGTTTAAGGATAAAATTAACAGTCCAATGATATGGTTTAATCTCCATTTATAAAACTGGGGCCATATGCCCTACCAACTACTAAGGCGGAATCAAATCCTCTTTTTGAGTATTAGTTGAATATAAAATTAGATATAGGTATAAACTGATGGTTGGTCAAATAATTTACAATACTGGGTCAAGAGTATGGTCACATGACACTCCCACATAAAGTGATATCTAACTTTAAATTGGAGGCTCACAAAGGTGGCCAGGCTTCAAAAGTCTTTCCTCAATGTGATACTTTATTTTAAATTTTAAATTTATTGCGGGGAAGGCTGACCGAGGGACGGACACTTCCGAATATGACTCAGGAAAGATAAACTTAGTACCAGGGGAGGCACCCCAGAGAAGCGATGCTATCTCTTGTTGCCAGCGGGAAAGCCACTTATGGGGAGGGGGAGGGAACGTGTGAAAGGGCCGTAGCCACTATTGAGCACGTGTGGAGGAAGGGGTCTGATTTGATGAACCAGACTGGGAACCAGTAGGAGACCAGCTGTCAGCGACGCGGTGGGAGATATCCAAACATCCACGCCTGAAAGTGGTCCACCAAATGAGACCAGAATCTGTGGACAGCTTCTGGGAGGGTGGGGATGGAGCCAGCGATGGCATCCAAGACAATTGTGTGGATAGTCCACATGGCGATTGCAACCACCAGAGCACGGAGGGAGGGTGGGAGAGGGAGGCCATTGATGAAGCAAACATATCTCTTGACAGACTGAAGGGATGCGTTTGATCCTGGCCTAGCAGATGTTGGACTTCGCGCCATATCACTTTAGAGGTGGGGCACTTCTCCAGGCGGTGGAACAGCGTTCCATACTGGCCACACACGACACAAGATGAGTATAAAGCGTTAGAGCGCTCAGCTGTATGATACACCCGCCTCAGGCAGCGCCACACATGGGAGCGGACTTGAGGCTGCAACAAAGGATGGTGTGCGTATTTCCAGATAGTCTTTTGGGTCTCAGTGGAATAAGGGATGTCCATCATGTCCAGGTAGTCCACCCTGGATAGGACTTGGGGTCGAATGGGGATCACGCCATCATGGATGGGTAGCCCCTGTACCTCTTGTGTGAACTGAGGAGAGGGGCGGCCTCTTCAGGTTGTATGTCCACTAATACAAATTCTCCACTCTGCGCTTCGCATGGAGAGTAGGATTCGTTTGTAGTGGGTTTTAGTCCCGTGAGGACCTGTGGCCGATGTGTGTGATGCGAGGTATTTCATCAGGGAGTGGGGGTTTGATGGATTGTTGAGGCCCAAAGCTCAGGAGAAGTTGGAGCGGGCCTCGCGGGACCAGTGTTGGGATGGGAGTGTAGGAGCAGTGACAGCCGCGATCCAAGTGCCCATGATCTTGGCAGAATGAGCTTTGAAGTCAAGCAGGCCCTGCAACCTTGATGATGAGGGCCAAACATGACCTCTAGCCGTACTGGTGGAGGGCGGCCTGACCAAAGCCATCCTTGCAGCAAAGCATACAGGGATTTGAAGAAGCTTGGGGAGAAGGGGATGGTGTGGGCTCCGAACCAGACTTTGGATAGGAGCATAGAGTTGGCAAGAACAACCCTGCCAGTGAGGGTAGTAGGGTGGGCTCTGAGAGAGGCGATTCGCTTCGTCGTGTTGTCCAGTATACGGCACTCCATTACTGCTGACGCGTATCCGCCTGCCTCCATCCACACGCCCAGATGGCGTACCAGTCCTATGGTAGGACATGGCACGAAGGGGAGCACCAGTGGAGCGGTGTGTGTTGAGTTAGTAAGGCGTGGACTTGGGCGAGCAGATGGGCTGGGTTGGGACCTAATTGCTGGGGCCCAGCAGTTCTGAAACTGACCAAGGAGGATAATTTCAGTTTTTGGAGGCGTTCAGTGCCACATTGCTTACCCGGGAATATTCCTGGATGAGGGCTTCAAGCGCGCGTGCATCTTTATTATTAGACACCCCCACCACGCAATCATCTGCAAATTCCATCATCTTGACTGGGGTTTGGCCTGGCACATGGACCCCAGTGAGTTGGGCATTCACATTTCGCAGTAGTGGGTCAAGGCTGAAGTTGTATAAGAGTGGGATGAGGGGGTCCCCTTGTCGCAGGCTCCTTTGAGGGTGGACTACTTCCGTTAGGAAGCCTGAGCCACGCACTGCCATTGTCGCAGATTCCATGAGCAGCATCACCCAGTTTATGAAGCGGGGGTAGGCGGAATTGATGGAGGCAGGCCCTAAGGTATTCCCAGTTTACTCTATCATAGGCCTTTTGTTGGTCCAAGAATACAAGTGCCCCAGAGGCTGTGGACTGACATACATTAGCCACAGAGTGCATGTTATCCCAAATTGACCTTCTGGGGATGAAACCGAATTGTTCTGGGGAGATGGTGGCAGATGCTACAGTCCCTAAACGGTTAGCCTTGATTTTTGTTAAAATTTTGGTGTCTGTGTTTGTAGAGAAATGGGGTGCCAGTTGGCTAAGTCAAGCTAATCCCCTATCTTGAAGAGTGTGACAGTAAAGGCCTCATGTCCTCCTGGTAGGAGGCGCATTTCCCACAGGCTTTGGTTAAGTGAGACTAGCAGCAATGGGGATATATATTTGAAATATTTTTGTAGAACTCATATGGAATGCCATCCGGGCCTGGGCATTTTCAGTTTGGCGCACCACAAATGGCTGTCCATAATTTTTTTGGAGTAATTAAATTCATTATTTCCAGGTATTGGAAAATGGTGCAGATATGAGCTTGGTCAAGAAATTCCGCTATTTTGGCCGGCTGAATTGGTTCAGCTTGGTTTAACTTGGAGTAATATTTTTGCATTTCAATTGCCACTTCAGCTGGTGTGTCCACAATAGAATTATCCGATCTTTGCACCTGTGTGCAGGCCACACTCTGGCGTGGTGCAAAAAATTTTTTGAAGAAGTATGTGGTGCACTTGTCACCTTTAGTGATGCGTGTGGCCCTGTATTGGACACAAACCCAATGTTTGTGTTGCCTTTCAAGTGCGTTGAGGTGGGCGGCTGCCTCCGCCCACTTCCAGCCCCATGCAGGGCTGTATCCCATGGCTGGAATGTTGGACTCCAAGTGGGCCAATTCCGCCAGAGCACGTGAGATAACCGCCGATGTGGCTCTTGAGCATCTGGAGGAGAGATGGCGATAGTGGCAGATGGTGTCCTCTTTGAAAGTTGCCCATGCGGAAATGGGGTCCACACAAAATGGTGCAACAAATGATTTCACCAAAGTTGCCTCTTCCACCCATGTGGAAAATCCTGGCGACGCGAGCTTGGGGGGAAGATTTTGCACCAATGTGGGGCCTTTGCAACTGTGACGGGTAAAGGTATGTTATCAAGGCCAGTCAGTGGTCAGAGAATTCCATTTTCGTTGTTTTGAAGTGGGAGATGTGGGGTTGAATTTCGCCGGCGTTAGAATAAGGTCAATGCAGGTCATGGACCTTAATTGGCCATTGTGGATGTGGGGATGCATCATGTTTTCGAGCAGTGGGGCATGTCACGGCAGCGCATCCATTAACCCAAGGGTGGCTTTTAGAATGCGTAGTTCTACGTGACCCTGTGGGGTGTGGGGTGAGGGCAGCCACTGGTCCGTTGATGAGGTTAGCCAACAGTTCATGTCGCCAACTAGGAAAGAATCAGGGGGTAGCGGGAAAGATTTGACTGATGAGAAAAATTCCCGACGCTCGTGTGCACCATTTGGGGCGTAGATGTTGACAATTGTGTGCACAACGTCAGCCCATGAGAAGGTGATGACGAGCACTCAGCCATTTAGGAATATTTCTGAGGATGTGAATTTGAAAAAATTATTTTCTGAATTAGCACCCCACAGTGCTTTGACCAAAAGGATAGGGATGGGAGGAGCATTGTTTTCCAAGATTCCTCGGAACCTCATGGACAGTGGGACTCCTGGATGGCCAGGATATCCATGGGTAAATTGTGTTGTAAAAAACTCAGTTTCCTAGCCTGAGAAGGGGAGGCCTTGAGTCCGGTGATATTTAGCATTTCTAGAGTGAAGGTTTCCCCCATCACACCTTAGGTGTGAGGGGGTGGGCCCCCAGGCCCACCAGCCTCTTCAAGGTCCCCACAGGCTTTCACAGCAGTGTGGGTGTTAGCAGCAATGCTATCAGGGTTTTTGTTAATTTTTGCAGAAAGAGTTGCATTGGCTTTGGCCTTCGCTTTTTGTTTTCCCGATGTTGGACAAATTTTTTGCAGTGCGGATAAGTTTGGTGCACCATCGAGCAGGGCAAAAAAAAATTTTCAATTGGGATAGGTCCCAAGTCAGTTTTGACCAGAGCTTGGGTGCAGCAATTGGGTGAGATTGAATCTCCCATCAGATCCTCAGATTGAGTGGCCCACTCAGCATGGGCCTCCCAATCTGATTGGGTGATGGATTCCTGAGTCGCTTCCACCGCGAAGGTCTCCATGTCCTCCTGGCGTTGTGAGTGTGGGATGGTAGTGGTGGCCTTGGCCGCTTCCTTGGCCATGGCCCTATGGGCCTGCTTGGCCTTCTTCCGCTCCTGCGGGGAGATGGGCTTTACCAATAGGTAGCAGCCTTGTGCTCCCCACGGGAAAGCCTCCTTGGTGCTTGCGGTTGGTTTGTAGTGCGCCTCTCCGCTGGCCATGGCTGCCAAGGGGTGCTCTTGGAATGTGACGCCCTCCTTGATGGGGCATGCATGCGCCTTATGGCCAAACGCATCACAGTGGGTGCAAATGGGGGCGCGCTGTCCACAGTTACCCAGAATGGGTGGGTGGTATGCCCTGCGATGTTAATAAAGGTGGAGTGCGGGATCTGGGTTAGGTCCTTTGCAATCTCCTCAGTTGGGGTCAGAACTGCGATGGCTTTGCTGGTGCACAGGTGTGGCATCAGCGTGAAACGTTGCATTTTGAAAGATTGTATTTCGCCGTATATGATGAGACCATCTTTCAGGTGTTGCTCCAAAATGTCACGTTTTACCATAGTAGGCAAAAACTCAAATGTGAGGAAAATTTGGTTTGATTTTGTCCATCTGGTGCATTTGGTTTCAATGACCTGTTGCCCTTTGGGGAGGTCGACCACTATGCGCACCACTGCAGCCTCATCTGCTGCTATTTTGCTTTCGAAACCCAGGTCCAGCCAACTGTGCAACATGGAGTGAGGTGCAATGTACACCGCAGTCGAGAAATTTTGTGTACATCTTCACAAAATTTTTCCCATAAGGCCGTTTATTGGATGTCCAGATACACACAGACTCCAAATTCCACCGACAAAAGTGGCTGGGAGTGTGGCGTGTAGATGTACTGGTTGCATCATGCTTGCCACGCAAGTATCTCTAGGGAAATTGTGACCGCCAGTTTTTTGAGATTTTTTTCTATTCCACCAAATTCTCTGGGGCGTTTTCGAACATTAGAGGCCGCGGGCCTTCCGCCTGCTCCTCTTGCCTTGCTTGCCCAACTGCTCCCAGACATGGGCGCAGACTAATCTCCTCTATGAGATTATCAAACTAGATTAAGTCTTGAATTGAATAGGTTGCAAAAGTGTTTGCAACGAGAAAGAAAAGTTTTCAATGTGATACTTTATTGTCAATGTGGAAATTGATACATTGAGATGCTTTATAAATATGAACCCTTTGAGTTGCAAATATTTGTGTAGGTCTAATAAATCTGGGGGAGAATACTAATATGCTATTGCTCTGATTTTGCCTTAAACCTTGTTCAATATGACACGTTTGAATCCAATGTGACACGTTTAGAATCAGGGAGATAGGCTTTAGATGAATGGCAGATTAACCTACTAGAACATTCTAAAATATTTTCACTCCAGTATGGCTGAGTTCTTGTTGACTGGTAACAGCATGAATGATATATCCACGCAATAATGACAAAATTTAGTTTATCCGATCAGCTGGCTCATAAATAGGTTCACTTTAGTTATTAAGGCATTCCTAGCTCTTAATTGGCGGAAAAAATATTTCACCCTTTGGAATCCCTTCAGATCTATAAAGGGGGTTGCTTTTCTTAGTAGGCAGCATTAATTCAAGTTAGTTTAATGGAAAACTTCTGAATTAGTCATTTAATTCTCCAAGGGTTAAATTTAGAATTTTGGAACGATTCAAAATATTTTACACTTTGATATTTTTCTCAACCAGGCAAACATTCAATTGTCTGACAGTAAGGTAATAATCTTATTTGGACAATGATGAAACAATTGCAATGTAAATCACAATAGAGTCTGATGCTGATGGCATGGCTATACAAGGATTGAAATCAGTCAGGACTCTTGCACCCACTAATATCTGTGTTTCTTGGTAGAATCTATTGGCAAAAGCTACCAAGATTAGTCCTTTCTGAACTTTGAACCATGAACTACTATTTACATCTAGCCATTTTCTCCAGTCTACCAAACTCATTCATAATCATGTTCTTAGAATCTTCATAGGGCAAATTGTCCCCATTTAGATGAGAAAATATTAGATTCTGGCAATCTGTGTCCAGGCAGTTAATTATAGTGAAAGATTTCTGCCAATCACTGCATCCAAGCATTGTCATTTTTAAAAAATATATCATGATGTGACTTTATCCTAATAAACTGTAGGTATTTTTGTGGTGGTCTGAAACTCTGCAATTGCACCTGTGTTAACTGAAGTACAAGGTATTTGTCCTATAGTTTTTGTAACTTTGGGAGTATTCTCTGAAGTCTTACAAAGCTGGCTGAAAATGAACTAGGCATGTTTCTTGTGAAAGGGACACTTCCCACATTGCTTTCCTCATATTTGTAATTTTTACCTAACTCAGTCTCCAGTTGGTCACATGTACATTTATAATTTTCCACCTCTTGTAAAAGCTGAGTCTGCTTTTCCCCTAGTTGAGGAATTCTCCTGACTTCAACTTTGCACTCACTTAAACATCAGATAACCTTAATAAATTTAATTTCTTTTTCTCCATTTCAGAAATTTTCCCCTGTTGGAATTCTCCTATGCAAGGTGGAAGCCTTGTCCAGGGGAGAAGATCAACGTATACCAGTATGCAGGACTTGATTTCCTAGCTTCTCAAATGGTCTGATAAGTCCCAAATTAACGTTTGATTCATTGTCATCAGTTTAGACTTCAAGTTTGGGGTATTACTTTGATTAACCCAAATTCAGTTAATAAGCATTATATTTTTATTCTCAATTAATATACCTAATTCTATTCTTTAATTCTTTCCACTTGACAACACATTAAAGCAAATTCAAAAATTACAGAAGAACTAAACAACTCCAGAAAACGACACACAGCAAAACTATAATGTCCTCACCCCTACCGCCTGCTGCTCCAAAATGTGGCAGCGTCGAAACCCCCTAGCATCTTCACCCCAGTGTGAAAACACTTTCAAACTAGGTCAATCAGCCCCCCAATTCCTTGGGTCAATAAGTTCTTCCCAGGGATCTCGCCCTCCACCTTGCACGTTACCAAGAGGTGCCTCATAGCCCATTGTGCTCCCCTGAAGCAATATGAGATTCAGCCTCTGGGTTGAATATGGCAACTTGTATCCCTATAATGACAAACAAATAATAGAATTAGCCCAGGCGCTTATGCAGCCAGCAGGCTTTAAAGACTTCCGCCCTTACAAGGGGCACTTTGACCTTGGCTTCACTTGTGAAGCTGATGCTGCAATTGCAGCCAACATTCCCTGTTGTTCCAGGGAACCCCATCCCAACCACTTGCACCTGGTTGTCTGATGACATCACTCATGTGGTTTAATTTTCTGGCCTCACCACCCACCTCCCATCTGAAACTTTATACAACGAACTAATAGCTAGGTTGTCAGTATATGGCGCTGAACCCATTTTACAATTTGTGGTTCCCAATGGAGCCAACCGACTTTCAGTCCCTTGCACCTTTGCAACTATATGCCCAACATCAACTGAAATCGCCATTCAAATTCTCCCTCGCACCATTGTCCCCTCTGCCCCCAACCACCCTTTCTGGGCCATAGTAGATAAGGGGCGCACAATCTGCCCCACTTGTTTTGACCTGGACCACTCAAAGTGGTGCTGCCCCTTATAGCCTGAGCTGGAGCCCACATGCTCAACTCCCCTACAGTGCTCCCATTGCTGATATATATCTTTTTATAAATGGGGCACAATCCTCCCTCCCCCTCCACCCAAAATGGTAAATGCAACTGCCATGGATTCAACTAATAAGGAACTGACATGTCAAACCACCACTCCTAATCCAACTAATCAGGAGCCAGCATGGACACAAGTAAATTAAAAAAACCACCCAACCACCTAATCCAGCCCACCCATATGTCAAACAACCTATCATTTTTAACCAAAATCCCTGGAGATATTTGGAGGAATTTGTTAATTTGGGAAATCCCATCCATGACTCAGTCAAGAACCAGGCAAAAAATGTACCTAAATGCAGCTTATGCAACTCAATTTCCACTTGGCATTATGCTCTACACTCTGTGCTGATGAGTTCTTAAGTGACCACTAACTAACTGAAGAGGCTGTTGCTCCCCTGATTCTCGCCCCTCCAAAAACCATAGTAAAATCAGTTGCAGTCTTGGTTAAGGGGATTCCCTCTCCTGTCCTTCCTCTATACAACAATTTTAAAAAGAATTCCTCAAATTTCACCAAGTTGCCCACAAGGCAGTACAAAAAGTTGTGATGGTCACAAAATTTGGCCCCAAGACCTGAATTACAAGCAACACCATCACTACCTTTACCAGAATACCCCAAGTTCACCCCGAGGCTGAGAAAGCCCTATCTAAATACATCACAACCCTCCTCATAGCTAAATTGAGCTGCCCAAGCCAATCTGCTACCCTGACCCCCATTTTGCGGATGCACCCACGCCCATTCTCACAGCGCTCTGCCATATATTGTCTGACACAGAGGAGGAAGATGAGCCTCCCAATTGTTGGAATTTTTGCCCAAAATCCCAGCCTGCTAAATTACCTGGTATTGCTAGGAAAAATTCCCTAAAGCGAAGTGAATTGGATATTGGTTGAACCAAATTTTGGAGGAACTATGTTTAGGGGATTTTGGGATATTTGTCTGGTCATATCCATTGGGGATCAATCCAGATGTATACCTAATATCTCATTGGGTGGAGCGGCTGACGAAATAGGGGCATCTGATAGTGATTAACTATCAGGTGTACTGATTGGAAATTGGTCAGGTTTTGTCACCGACTGATTGGGAATATTTAATGAGTTGTGAGGCGAGTGATGCCGCCTGCAACTAGCAAATCGATTGGTTGTTAAAGTGACCTGCCATAATGGGTAATAAGTCCCATTACCTAAGCAGGTCACTAGCCAATTAAGGTTGGTTTCTTGGATCAAGAGGAAAACGTTAAAAAAACGTTTTCTGACTCTTTCTGTTTGAGGTCTCGAGGATGTCCAATGTTGGAATCCTAGCCAGGATGGGGAAGACCATTGCTGCTGAGACGAGGAAGGGTAATTCAATGGCAACAGCTGCCATTTCATTGAAGAGGTGTTAACTGAGGGTTAGACAGCCTAATCCCCTATAAATTCCCTAGGATTCACTCTAATAAAAGATAGTTAAAAACACATATACATTTGTACATTACTACTTAAGAACATTATTAGTTTTATTGTAGATTTGGTAATAGTTAGACTATCAGCATCTAGCGTGAAGATTCCATCTCAAGGATATTATTGCAAAGGCAATAATTGGTAGACTCTCAGAAAAGAGTAGAGATCTGAGTGGGGATCCAGAGATGAAGGGAACCACAGCTAAGGGATTGCTGCCAACTGTGTGTTGGGCTGAAGGAGACTGCCATCAGAGGATCTTAACAAAGATTGAGTGGACAGGATTACAGGGAATGAATCCCTATAAATACAATATTAACTATTAATCGGAAATACCGGCTGAAGTGTTGGTCCTGAAAATAATTCTAACTCAACTATGGATAATAGTCATCATACTATTATCAAAGTATATATATATTCTTACAATGCGAGGTGCATGAGGAAATTGATCTGTGCAGTGAAAAGATTACTAGGGTTGACTTCCGATAATCAACCCAATGGAGTAAATTTTTACAAGTTGGTGCTCACTACAGGGGTAGTTGAGTAGAAGAATTTATCCAGGTGGTTGTACAAAGAAGAGATGCGCAAGTTGTGGACCAAGATCGCCACAGTGAACCAGAACGCCTTAAACTCTGTGGACCACTGGGAGTTTGCAGCCTTAGAAGAATGAGTCGCCATGGTGGAGGAAGGAGTTGACAACGTAGCCAACTTCAGGAATGAGTTACTTGATAAAATAAGCTCGTTAAAGAGGAAAGAAGGAGACCTTGTCCAAGAGGTCCTATTCCTGAAAACGGAATGTGAAGCAGATCACGTTTGTTTAAGAAAAATTTGGTGTGTACATTGATAAGTTAATGAAAGAAATAGAGAAATTGAAAGCACACAGAAGTGCAAGTAAGTCTGACATGGCCAGTGATGCTGAAGAAGGAAGTCCTCAAATGATGCTTTGGAAGATGAATACCCTGAGAAATATGCCACCTTCATCCAATGCTATTTTGAAGATGATGCCCAAAGTCACTCCGCAAGTGAGCTGAGTAGCCAAACCAAGAGAATCAGCCCAAAATGACTCGGAGGAATTCAAAGCAACCCCTGAATTGCCCACATTCCATCGGGATAACGCCCCAGCGTTTTTCCAACTATTTGACATGACCATGAACGGATATGGGGATTGTCAGAAGGCGTTGACGGTCATGAACTGCTTGAACACAGATTGCCAGAATCTGGTTTTACCCCACCTGGAGGGGGACAGCTGGTCTTATGCTGAGGCTAAAGTGGCAATAACGAAGGAATTTGGCAGTCCAACCCGCATGTCAAAATGCATGTAAGACTTTATGGGAATTAAACCCCGTAAAGATGAGTCTCTTGCAAGCTTTGCAGATTGATTCTACCAGGAATCGCAGATCCTGGCCGGAGCGAAGGTTTTAGATGACTTTGATGCAAGAATCGCCTTGCAAGCGGCCCTTTGGCCCTATCACAATTTGCATCAAATGATGTCTACTATATTCATGACTGAGATAACTACCTTGCAAATGGTAGACAATTTGAAGAATTGGGAGCAACGTTCAATGCTTCAAATAGAAGCTTCTAGTCAAATCTGGTCCAAAGTTTGAATCTCATGAAGGGAGGCGAAGTAGCAAAGGTGACTTTTAACTGAACTGTGCCAGTGGATAAGCCCGAGGATTTTAAATGGTTAAACAAGAAAGAAAAGGTCTGCTTCTAGTGTGGCTGGAAGGGGCATTTTGCCACACACTGCAAAAAGCCAAAGGATCAAGTTAATGTGGTCCAGGATAAAGAGACAGCAGTAGCCAAGGATTTGGGAAAAGGTCCCACTGTCTATACAAGGAACAGTCTAGAGCGGTGGAGAAACCTGTTCCTCCTGATATTATGAATAAAGAAATATATATTAGTGATCTGTTCATGGATGACGAGCAGGATCAAATATATCAAGTGGTCAACATGGACATAAACGCTGTGACCAGAGCCAGGGTGAAGAAGATTGACCCCGAGATAGTTCAGGAGGTTGCCTGGCCATATGCCCTACAACTGGTGGAGAAGATTTGGACCACCGAGAATCCTGATGAGTAAACCAATGTTCACTTAGATGAGGCCGATCTGTTAATTCCCCTTAGCGCGATTAAGAAATTATTTCCTGAATTATTGGCACAGATCATTAATACTCTAAGTTTTGGCTAATAACGCTGCAATTCACTCAGTAAATACCCTATTACAATACTCTGAGTGTACATATATAGATATTCAGGTGAATTGAGTAAGGGTACAGGTGTTAGTCAACAGCAGAGCACCCATCAACATTGTGTCAATCAAGCTGGTGAAGAAGATGAAGATCTCTCCAGACTTGGAACACAAGAAGGAATATGGAACAGCTGGGCCGGACATCACCATTTCCTGTGGAGCATATAGTGCACTGCCACTACAATTCAGGTCGTTGGTGGTATTTGTGCCATCAATAGTTTTGGCAAACCATAACTATGATATCTTGATTGGAACGGAGTTTCTGCAGAAATATGGAGTTAAATATAACTTTGAGGATAATATGTTGACCATCCTGGGTCAGACATTACCATTAGTATATCAAAAGAATGGTGAAGTTCCATTGAACTGGAGAAATAACTTCATTAACTTGATATAAAGTGACGGCATTGTACCAATTCAGTACCAATTAGTTGGTAGGAAGCGACGAGAGATGCTGGCCAAAATCCTAGAAAACTGGGGAATTCTTTTGCAGATCAAGAAGGAGAAAACCATACTGGCCGGATTGCAGATGATAGTCAACACAGGGTTGACTCTAGAGATTCCGGATTTGTTGTATGGAGAAGTGGGAAGCCCCTGGAAGAAGTCCAGAGCAGAGCCTTGGGTGGCTCCTGGGATAATTATGCCAGGCCATGGAGATATATAAGTTCTCTTGGTGAATTTAAGCAAAAAACCGATGAAGATTAAGAGAAATCAAAATCATTTCATTTATTCATTTAATCCTGACAGCAGAATTGAGACGATTCCATGATTTTGGGTCTCTTGAGGAAATGGGATTACTGGCTGGAGAAGCCAAAAGCATCAACTTATTAGTTGATTGAGAGCAGCTCACAGATCTGCCAGATGGGCAGAAGGAGGAGGTGCTCGAATTATTTGAGAGATATTGGGAAGTATTCACTCAGGGTGATTATGCTTTGGGATGCGCACAAGGCATAATTCACAAAGTTGACACCAGAGAAAATTTACTGATAAGAATGAGACCAATTCAAAGACTGAAAGCCACCAAAGCGGTAGTGGAAGATGAGATCAGCAAACTAGTAAAGCATGGGCTTCTAGTTCCGCCATCAAGTCCCTGGGCAAGCCCAATATTGATCGTAAAGAAGAAAGATGGATTGAACTGGGTAGTGATTGACTATCAGAGGCTGAATAAAATTATGAAGAAGGATTTGTATCCCCTACTGAGGATTGACAATGCGCTGGACCAATTAGGAGAAGCGAAGTATTTCTCTGCAATGGACCTAATCTCAGGATACTGGCAGATCGACTTGCCAGCAGAAGACCAGGAAAAATGTGCGATTATCACCGCACAGGGGTTATACCAGCTGACTGGGATGCCCCAGGGTCTTTGTAATGCGCCCGCGATGTTCCAGAGGGCCATGGACGCGATATTAAGTGACCTGAAGTTATCGTGCATCCTGGTATATCTGGATGATATCAATGTGTTCAGTAGAACGTTTACTGATCACCATCAGCACTTGGAGGAAGTGTTTAAGAGACTGTCCATGGCTAACCTGAAGATCAAGCCATGGAAGTGCCACTTCTTCAAGAAGGAGATTGAATACCTGGGATTTGTGATCAGCACAAATGGATTGCAGCCGCAACCCAAGAAGATAGCAGCTATTGAACAGATGGCTGTGCCAAAGAGTGTCCAAGTCATCCAAGTATTCCTTGGGATGGTCAGATACTATAGAAGATTTATTTGGGACTTCGCCCAAATAGCTGAGCCTTTATTTCATTTATTAAAAGATCTGAAAAAAGGATTCATATGGAATGAAGAGGCCCAGGACTCTTTCAATGAATTATGCTGGTACCTGACAAAGTCGCCAATTCTGAAATATTTGAATTTTGTTTGGGAGTTTATCATTCAAACCAATGCTTTGTTGACAGTGATCAGCTCCATACTGAGCCAAGTAGATGAACTTGGGGACAAGCATCCGGTGGCATATGTGAGCTGGACACTCTCTGCCGCGGAGAGGAATTGCACCATAACTGAGTGTGAATGCCTTACAGTTATGTATGCCTGTAAACAGTTTTGGGTGTATGTCCATGGAACGCACTTTAAGGTGGTGATGGACCACTCTTTGTTGCGTTGGCTGCACAATCTGTGGGAACCTGAAGGACAACTGGCCCAATGGGCACTCAATCTTCAAGCTTATGATTATGAGATAGTCCGCCAAACGGGGCTTCTCACCAGAACGCGGATGGCTTATTGCAGTTACCAATGGTCCAGTTGGTATATCCGCAGGTGGATGAGCTATTCCAGAGAATGGTAAAAGGAAGAATTGAGGATGAGCCTCGAGAAATCCAAGGTGCACTTCAAAAAGTGATGGAAAACATCGAGATCATGGATGGACAAGTATTCAAGATGATAAATGGGAAATGGCTATTATTCCTGAAACTGTTGGAGAGAGCAGCAATTGTTCAAACCTCTCATAAGGTTGTCGGGCACAGAGGCCTGAGAATAATAACTGACCATATTCGCCAGTATTATTACTGGGAATCAATTAATTATGATGTCATGGACCATCTGGCTTGTTGCGTGGAATGCCAACTGCATAAACCACACAAGAATACAACTGGATACTGATTGGTCCAACCTGGATTTGCATGGCATACGGTGTCTATTGACATGATGGGACCGTTGGTGATGAGTACAGGAGGAGTGAAATACATCATAGTAGCCATCAATCATCTGACAAGATGGGTTGAAACAAAAGCATTACCCGGTTGACACTACCAGTACTGCAAGATTCGTACTGGATCAAGTAGTATACTGGCATGGATGTCCACAAGTTATACTGAGCAATAATAGGACCAACTTCACATCCCATGTGATCCTGAGGCTAAATAAAATAATGGGGATCCAGGGAGTCATGTCAGTACCATACCAGCTGGAGATGAACGGACTGGTAGAATGGGTCAATGGGACATTGGCCATGACGCTGAGGAAGCTAGTCGTAGGGAGAACTTTCGCATGGGGAACGTACCTGAGTTTGGTGATGTTCACCTACAACATCAGTCATTATATGGCGATGGGAAAGATGCCGTTTGAATTACTTGATGGGAGGAAGGCCGAATTACCACTGATATTATATTTGGTAGTAGAACCTACAATGGGGATGAGTACTGAACAATACCTGAACTGACTGACGAGTATCCTGATCAATATGCAATTGCAAGCATTCAATACTACTTTAAAGAAAAGGATACAAGCAAAATTGATGGATGATAAGAACTGACTGCCATTAGAAGAATATTGAATAGGAGAAAGAGTTGCCTATTGTGATACGCATGGTTTTGGACAAAGAAACAATTTAATGCATTATGGTCAGGTCCATTAAAAATAATCACCAAGACGGCGACTGATGCTTATTCCATCAAGAATCTCTTGGATGGAAGAGTAGTAAATTGAGTCCATGCTAAGTATTTAAAGCGGTGGATCAAAGAAAAAAAAAAAAAGAGTTCTCAAAGGACCGATGAACCATTAAGTTGGTCATGTCCTAATGATTAGGTTAAGTCTGAAAAAAGGACCTCTGAACCAATCTAGATGGTTAAGTCTGAAAAAGGACCGCTGAGCATAGAAAACTGTTAGGTTTAAGTGCCCAGGATTCAGTTTGGGGGAAAAGATGGACCTCTGAACTGAAACAAGGTCAAGTCCCATAGAAAAAAAGGAAATAATAATAAAAAATTGATAAAAGATATTGGAAAAAAAGAGAGAACTGATATATTTATAAATTTTTATATTTTATTGATTGTCCTCAGTGCGGGGATGATTCCACCTATATCACCTCTTGGGGGAGGGAGGATGGATTGCGGTAGGAAGGAATAGCCCATCAAAATCAGTATGCGATTGAACACTTGCAAGGGTGAGTCCTACTTGAAACCATGTTCATTGAGCTGATGCTGAGCCCTGAGAGAACGCGACTAGGGGAAGGGAAATGGATATTTCAGAAGATGCCAATTGTGAAACCCCAGAGTGGGGTGGAAAACAGCAATAAAGGAAGAGGCAATCAGCTAATAACCCCAAGTAATCCCAATAAGGCACTGGCGCCAGAAGATTTGTCTTGAGTGCCTGCCAATGGGCCTTATCAAGAACACCGGACATGTGAGCTGGCAGCAAGGAAGGAATACTTGAGGGAGGTTGTCAAATCATACCCCCAATTAGCGCCATCAATGGAAGATAGCAATGGGAAGCTCCAGAGAAGAGGTAGTTGTGCAAAGAACAGATTGCATCCTGTAAATGATGACTACGGGCTTCGCAGAAGCAGAAGCTGAAAGACTGATGAAAATCAGGTGAGTCTGGAAGCTTCGTCGACCAACTTCAAAGAACTTGGCCAGCAAAGCGGAGAGCATAAGTGGCAGTATCCCAATCCAGAAGGTTGTCCAGATCTGAGGGATTCAGCGCTAATGTCAAAGCCTCATTGACTTGGGTCTGGAGTTCAGTGTAGGGGAGCTTGAAGTGTACGCTGTTACAAATTGAGAGCTCATAAACCATAACAGAGGGCTTGTAAAAGTGACTGAGTCAGAAGAGGAACTCAGGGAGCAAATCCAACCCAGCCAGGAATGAACACTCTAAAGCAGTTGGCATAACCTCTGGAGCATCAACAATGATGTTCAGAGCCTCAGTGAAAGGAGCCAAATCCAGAAGGGTTTTGAAGTCTAGCTCAGGGATTGACTGTAAGGGAATAGTTGGCTGAGAGTTATTTGAAACAATGGCATGCCTGGTTTTGGTGGGATTGGATACTGTTTCCGGTAACTCAATGGAAGGACTAGCCCCTTGCACCAGACTAGGCATATGAGTCCTGGAAGGACCATAGAAGAGGTTCCGCTGAGCATCCCAACTCATCTGCTGGAAGAGGCGGAGGTCCAAATCTGACAGACTGTTCAGAAGTTGCTGATAACAAGATTCTGAGCTTGACATATGAGCAGGACTAGAGGGGGATTTCGGACTTATATAGAAGTTGACATTATGCACCCTACAATCCATTAGGCTCTAATTTTGGGAAATTAACTTCATAAAATTAATGAAATAAGAATTTTGAGGGAAGGATTAAGAATGACTTAAAGCCAAAAGGTTATGAGTGAAATAACAAAGGTGAACATAAATAAGTATTCTTAATCAAGCTGTGAAACAAACATCAATGGCAAGAGTCTGCTGTCTAGGATGAGGAGAGAATCAGGAATTTGAGGACGCCAGACCAAGAAACCTGAATATGACAGTGGGTCATATACCCTGATGGTGGAAAACTGGATCCCAGGAAAATATCGTCATGAGTAAATCAATCAGCCCAGCATGACAAGAGGTCATGGGGACCGCGCTCTGACTAGGTGGTAGTGAGGAGGAAGAGGAGGAATGCCATATGCTGAAGGTCGTCCTGAGCAGCATTGAGTATTGATGAGTGTACTCCACTTGAACCAATGAAGTATTTGACTAGGTGTCCAAAGCGGTGTTTCCATGCCCAGTCCTTTTCTCGCTGGAAATCTAGGCAAGAGGGGGGATGTGTTGGGATTTTTGCCCATATTCCCAGCCTGCTAGATTACCTGGTATCACTAGGGAAAAATTCCCTAAAGCAAAGTGAATTGGAAATCAGTTGACCCAAATTTTGGAGAAACTACATTTGGGGCATTTTAGTATATCTATCTGGTCATATCCATTGGGGATCAATCCAGATGTATACCTAATATCTCATTGGGTGGAGCGGCCGATGAAATAGGGGCATCTGATAGTGATTAACTATCAGGTGTACTGATTGGGATTGGTCAGGTTTCATCACTGACTGATTAGGAATGAATAGTGAGTTGCGAGGTGAGTGATGCCACCTGCAACTAGCGAGTTGATTGGTTGGTGAAGTGACCTGCCATAATGGGTAATAAGTCCCATTACCTAAGCAGGTCGCTAGCCAATTATGGTTGGTTTTCTTGGATCAAGAGGAAAACGTTAAAAACACGTTTTCTGACTCTTTCTGTTTGAGGTCTCGAGGATGTCCAATGTTGGAATCCTAGCCAGGATGGGGAAGACCATTGCTGCTGAGACGAGGAAGGGTGATTCAATGGCAACAGCTGCCATTTCATTGAAGAGGTGTCAACTGAGGCTTAGACAGCCTAATCCCCTATAAATTCCCTAGGATTCACTTTAATAAAAGATAGTTAAAAACACATATACACTTATACATTACTACTTAAGAACATTATTAGTTTTATTGTAGATTTGGTAATAGTTAGACTATCAGCATCTAGCGTGAAGATTCCATCTCAAGGATATTATTGCAAAGGCAATAACTGGTAGACTCTCAGAAAAGAGTAGAGATCTGAGTGGGGATCCAGAGATGAAGGGAACCACAGCTAAGGGATTGCTGCCAACTGTGTGTTGGGCTGAAGGAGACTGCCATCAGAGGATCTTAACAAAGATTGAGTGGACAGGATTACAGGGAATGAATCCCTATAAATACAATATTAACTATTAATCAGAAATACCGGCTGAAGCGTTGGTCCTGAAAATAATTCTAACTCAACTACGGATAATAATCATCATACTATTATCAAAGTATATATATATTCTTACAACGCGAGGTGCATGAGGAAATTGAACCTGTGCAGTAGAAAGATTACTAGGGTGACCTCCAATAATTAACCCAACGGAGTAAATTTTTACACCAATATAACTCACCTCCACCATGGATGCATAGCAGTATACTGCATCTGACTTGGTTGGCTCATTTTAGTTTTTTTTGTTTTTTAATTCAGTTTGAGTGATACGCTTGTCTCTTTCTGTTCATTAAATTCTAGCTTAGTATAAGTTTTGCTCCTCAGAGCTCAGTGTTGTCTGTCCCCTGGTCAGCTTGCCTCAAATAAATAAAAAAATAATTTATCTAATTTTGAGGACACATTCATCTGACTTCATCATTGATGGCCTGACAATCCAAAAATCTTAATCAGCTGTTCATTTTGGAATCTAGCAAGCTGAACAATATAACAGGACTATTAGAGCTCCTGTTTGAGGTTAATACTAATTTAATTAATGCTATGAAAATATTACCAGGAGATCAAGAAGCTCAGCTGACCTTACAGGTAGGATGAGATGATGGTCAAAACATTTAGGAATCAAGAATCACTCTTTGCAATTCCCAGTAATCATGAATCCCCTTTTGTTTTCAACAGTACTATAAATATTTCTGACTTATTAAACTAAGTACTTTTTCAATAAAGGTTTAGTTATCTTAAGTTTACCTAAACTCTTACTTTATTCTAACAGATAAAGTCTCATCCAAATCTGTGTACTTTTAAGATCTGCCCTCAGATTCTCGTGATGCCAGTGTTTATTCTCTGGCAGCTCAACATCACCACGTTTTCAGTTATTTCCACAAGCTCTGTTTACTCCTACATTTTAGTTACTTGTTCTTTTCTTTTGTTAAATTGTCCTGTGTTTCCAATATTAAAGTAGTCTGGTTTACACTCTCTTATTCTCTCTTAACCTCAAATTTTCATTCTTAACAAATAACATAATAGTTATACCTCTATTTAACTTAAAAAGATCACCCTGTAGTGAGCACCACTTGTAAAATTTATTGTTAAGTTTACTGCACAGGTTCTGACTCTTGATATAAGAATAAGGAAAATCTTCTGAGCATATGAAGACAATCATCCATTCAATTATTCTTTATACATGTTCCAACATGTCATGAAGCGTGCTGACAATAAGAGCAGCCTGGAACTCTGAGTGAGTGAACGCCCAGAACCCCAGCCAAAATACCTCAGGTATAGCCATCTATATTAATGGATGGGAAGGCAGAAGGCAGTTGCAAAAACTAGCCATGATTTTAAAATTGAAAAATATTGTCACTAAACGTCTAGAGAAACTCTTAAACTTAAAAATAAATTTAGATTGTTTTTTAAGACTTTTTTATTAAATCAAATAATGGAAAGGGAAAAAATGGTGTGACAACGGAACCTGTTGGGGTCTATTGCCTTAAATCTCACAAAAACAAATTGGGAACTGAACAGTTGCATTCAAAATTAGAAATAATTTGCAAAAGATTATGTCAGAATGACATCCTGAAATTCTTATGACGCCAGATCTATCCCAGCTCAGCCAGATGACTCATGCTCAAATTTTGCCACCAACTTTTCCCTTCTGATGCATTTTGCTTGGTGGATTGGCATCATTTCATCTTGTGGGAGACTGGGCGTGCATATGGCTAGGCCACATATTGCTGGTCTCATTAAGTTGGGAAGGGGTTTGTTGTATCTGTACCTATTAGGGACAGCCTCACAATTGATGATGACAAAGGGCACAGCGGTTTGAATTTCCCAAGCCCAAAACCAATTCACTCAAAACATTTTCAGTGCACTCCAATCCAATTATGTCAGCAGAACTCAGACCACCGGAGACAACCTCTTGAGAGGGGATTGCTACCAACCCTCTGCTGGTGGTGGCCCCAAGGACGCCGCCACTTCCCCACACAAACCATGAATTTTCTGCACCAGATCATGGGTGGTTGGCATTGAGAAAACGACGTGATCTTCAAGGGTATGCTGTCACCCAACTCTCATCTGTCACATCAGTTAAAATTGCCCAAGGTGATGCGAGAACAGCCTCCAACTTTCTCCCCTTACTAATGCAAAATGGGAATACCTCCCAATTAAGCTGCAGTGGTTGCTCTCCAAGTCATACATCACCCTTTCCTTTTTGAGTCAAGAGAGAACCCCCACTGGGAACTTGGGCTAACGCAACATTTTTGTTCACCTTTGGGAGCTTGATTGCCAAAATAAAGCAACCTTCTGTGAAGGATGGGGAGCGTCCAGATGTGCGATGTGGAAGGCCAGCACCAACTCATGGCAATTGGCACAATTGCAGGCACTAACCCAGCTGTTTTTATATAAGTGAAATCCCTTCCACACCACCAAGTACTGCACCAAGTGACAAAAGCAACAGGGCTCAAATAGCCTCCATTTCCAACTCTACCAAGTATTTAATCACCTACAGCTCAGTTCTGCGTGTGTCATGCCTTTAAATGGGACAACTGGGAAGCGTGAAAGACAGGGTGCTGTTTCCAATGAGCAGGAAGAGTCAACCAGAAAGCCCCATATCCAAATATTCCTAAACCAAGTGAAGGCCTGAATATTTTCTCACAAACTTCCACAAGGGCACCTTCATATGCAGGTGGCACACATCAGGCATGACCAATGAACTTACTGTAATCTCATGAGTGAGAAGACGTTTCCAACTGTAAACCACTTGTAATCGCTGATGGCTTTGGTCAGATGCTCCTGGACCAGAGATTCAGTGCTACGGGTTTGCTGTACATGATCCGCTGCAGCAGGGACCTCTAGGCAAAGGCATGGACCAGGGGTGAATGAGGGGTTTTACCCAACGTAGCCTCATAAAGCGAAAACCCAATATATGGGTGGGAGGCATTATTGTATGCAAATTGTGCCAAAGGCAGGTTATCCACCCAAGTATCCTGCACAGCAGTGGTGTAACACTGGAGATACAGTTTAAAGATCTGGGTGGCCTGCTTCATTTTCCCATCATTCTGAGGATGGTATGTGGTAGAATGACACGGCTTAATTTTCAAGATAGCCATAAGGGACGTCCAAAAACGCACCATAAAATGTGGTCCTTGGTCACTTACCACATCTTGAGGAAGGACAAACATGGAAAAGATATGTTGAAAGAAGAGGCTGGTCATTTGCTTGGAGGTGATTGCTGACATATAAGGGATAAACATGGAAAGCTTAGTAAGTGGTCCATGACCACCATAATTGCATTGATCTTATTGGAGCTGGG
Organism: Massospora cicadina; assembly: GCA_022478985.1. Taxonomy (NCBI): domain Eukaryota; kingdom Fungi; phylum Entomophthoromycota; class Entomophthoromycetes; order Entomophthorales; family Entomophthoraceae; genus Massospora; species Massospora cicadina. Next base: position 74,854 of record JAKSZP010012100.1, read on the forward strand.
AAGCTCAACATAATTCAATTGATATTGAGGTCCACGGATCTTCTGCCTGCTGCAGGGGATGGAGGAGACCGTTCTTACCTGATCTATCAGACTTAGCCTGAGCACACGTCACATAATTGATTCAAGTTGGGATGTCCTTAGATATACCAAGCCAGTTAAACGACCATTTTATTAAATCAAGGCACTTCTTATTCCCTGGGTGCCCTCCGCTGGGGGATCATGAAGGGTGGAGATTACTTCCTCACGGAGTTGGGGGAAAAACCCAAACTCTAGACTGTAACATAGTTCTTTCCTCCTTCAGAAAATAGTGTTTGCTTATGAACTGTCAGGCCAGATGATCAAACGACTCCAGTCCCTCCAAGCTGTATGTCTGTCCAGAAAGTATAAAAAGATCAAAAGCACATAAGGGGCCCAGTAAGCCACAGAAAATGAGGGAGGAGCAATAGCTAGAATCTGTGCAGGAAGAATCACCGTGGCAACTCCTGAGCTTCTTTCTCCATAGGGCTTTTGGAAGGATTTTGACTCTTTAGATCAGGAGAATGTTTAGCACACCTTTCACAAACCTGTCCTTAAAGTTGAAGCTACACAGATCGCATTACATCTGACCTGATGGTGCGCCAACTTTTCCAGCATCCTGAAGTATATAAGGGCCTGGTGGTCCATCTGGACAACCACTTTATGACGTGCCCCCTGTAGAAGGTATTACCAGTGTGTGAGCGACCATGAAACGGAGTCAAGCTCCTTGTCATAGATAGCCCATGACTGCAACAAAGAAAAGAACTTTCATGAGAATTAGGTGACAAGGAGATCCAAACTTTTATGGTCCAGAAGCAAGACAGCCCCCAATGCAGCCGCAGAGGCATCACACTCTACTATAAAAAGGCTGGGATAGGTTTTGCATGCTTTTTAACAGGGGGAGCCACAAACACTTCCTTGATTATGTCAAATGCGCATTTTCAATCTGCCATCCATTTGAAGGGAACTTTATACTCCGTCAGGGGGATAAAGCAGCCCTTTCAACTGTGAGATTTTAGGAGTAATTTATTCTAGAGAATGTTGGTGCTTAAGAAACTCTGCAGCTGTTTCTGGGTGGTATTCATGGGCATGAAAGGATGGCCTTGAGTTTACTAGGGGGAATGGAGTACCCATCCTTCAGGACCAGGTTACTCAATAAGGTGACTTCTTCCTTAAAAAGCTCACATTTTAAAGGCTTCATATAAAGATGTGCCTTCTGCAAAGCAGACAGTACTACTTCCAGGTTCTAAACATGCTGCTCATGAGTGGAATAGTGTACTATGATATTGTCAATGTATGCCACCGTGCAGTTGAAGAGAAGATCGCCCAAATTGATTATTAATTATGCATTGAAATTTGGAAGACACATTATTATAACTGAAGGGCATCACACAAAACTGTAAAATACCCTTCTAGTATGAATTCCCATAAGCCACTTCTGGCCTTCTGCTACTCAGACCTGATTGAAAGTGTTCACAAGGTCCATATTAGAAAACACCTTAGCCTTTAAAATCGCCTGGCTGATGGTTTGTTCTTGGGGAAGTTGATAGGGATAATAACTCATTATATCATTCAAATGGTTATAGTCCTTGCATGGGTACAAGGTAACATCAGCTTTTTGAGCAAAAATGATAGGTGAAGAGATGGGATAGGACTTTCAAAATAGCCATCCCTTATGGAGCATATCATCTAACCATATGTCCAGTCATTAACTTCTAATTCTGTATATGGGTACAGAGGGCAGTTGTTGTTAATAAAATGCACTGCCAGAAGGAAGGCTAAAATGTACTCAAAGTGAGTTGAAGTTGACTGGCTTTATCCATATTAATGATGCATAAATACTGCAACAACACATAAGGGTATCAGAGGTAAATCAGTGGGAAAAGGAAGCTACCATGATGGAACCCACAGCTCTGGTAAGTGAGAATGTATTGATGAGTGGGAACTTGCCACATGAGTAGGTGTTCTTTAAAAACAAGAGGTTGTGCTCCAGGTTGATATTCACCTTTTGACACTGCCACCAACCTACCCCAAAGTTTACTGAAAATAACAAATTGGGCACAGCTGTAAACCAGTCACAGAAGTCAAACTTATGCATAGAGAATGGACAGGACGTCTCACTGCATAACAAGTCATAGGGGCTGAACAAACGCCCAATACTAAAGATTCTACATTAAGATCTGATCCAGATCCTGAGCCACTTTCAAGCTCATAAAATTCTCAGCTGCTCCTATATCCAATAGAGTCTTTACAGATACTTATGGGATCCCAACTGAATCTTCACAGGCAATAAAAAGTAAGCATGATCTTGTTTATTTGCAACTTCATGGGACTTTCACACGTGGGGGGGTAATCACTAAAATATCCGCTTGACTAGCCTCAAGGGAAGTAACCGTTGAACCACTTATATAGGCAACCTCAACCATTTCCTGTTGTTATGCAGACAACAAAGGCACCAACGGATTTAGATAAATCTTTTTCACAGTGGTTTCAGACCCAACAGAAGTGGTGGCATCACCAGAACACATAACTGCAGGGCCAAAAAGGAGAGAAGTGAAGACATGAACAAACAATAAACCAACATTTGTGATCCATTTAAGCTGGACATGTTGTAGATAGAAAGATAAGCTGAACACTTTTACACTTGAAATAGGGGAATAAACCAAAGTTATTTGGGCCAGGAGATAATCCTAAACCGTGGCATAGAAGCTTTGATCCAAAGATTGATGTCTCTACAAAAACCCACCACATTAACCAAGAGTTGAACATTATGCTCCTAATAAAGGCAACGCATACCTCACTATTAAAAGAGGGTGAAGAAGGACAAGAAATGGGGTTGTTTCATTATGTCATTGAGCTTGCTGATATAAATAAGACTGAACTACCACTCAGGATGCGCTACCACCCATAGCAATAACTAGAATACGCCAGTACAGCCATCCACAAGGTTTGATGTAAAGTGAGTAGGGATAGTACCAACACCTGCCAAGTAATCCTAAAAGTGGACCATATAACTAGAAATTGGTATCTCAAACTTCTTCATTTATTAATTAAAGTGGATAATCAAGGATTTTAAATTAATAAAAACCTAGTCTAAAGTAGGAAATGAAAATTGAGTGACAGCAGAACATATTGGGATTGCTGCCTTGTAAATTGGAAGGGTGGAGTATAGGGTGTAAGTGCATAAACATAAGAGATTAATTGCAATAACTTTCATAGATTTACACTAATGTGCTACTGATGTTGATTTGGATATGAAATAAAAGGATGGATCAGAATCAAATTTATACCAAAATTTTTGGTGGCACAATTCCACCTAGTGAGTTGACAATAATTTGTGTGAAGGATGTTGGGTTGCGCCTAATATCATGGTAGGTAAGGTTGGTCCCAATCTAATCAAATGGGTTTGGCACACCTGAACATTTTGGGGCAGGATCACCTTTACTGACAAAAAGGAGGGAAGTTGGGTGGGAGATTTTGATTCCAAAGTCAGTAAGAACAATTTGATTTCATTCATTATTGCCTTGCCATTAATAATAAAACTCAAACTAGGGGGAATGCCTTCTGGCAAGGTGAGAAGCTGCAACCTTGCTGTTGGCAGTGACTTTTGGCAAACACCTCCTCATGACACACCCCCTTGATCTTCTCCACAAATTTCTTGGTGGTGAGAATAGGGCTAATGGGACAAACTTCATGGGGTAGGTGTCACACCTTTCATCAACCATATGAGATACTTTGCCTTATTTGGTGAGAGTTTAGCAGCCTTTTTGGCCCCCTTCTTAGTTCTAGAGGTATGTTGCTTTCATTGGGACACAGGGGTGCTCAACAAGACTTAAAGTAGCTATGTATAATTGTTTGATGTTGATATAGCTCATTTAGTGGAATACCATATGAGATTTCCATTTAAGCAGTTACTCACAGGTGCTGATTCTCAAGGAAGTCCGCAGAAAGATAATTTTATGTTATAGGACTTTAAAGTATCAATAAAAAGGAGACCTAGTTAACTACTCTAAACTTTGACAAGTAGTAAATATATTAGTTATAGAGGATACATATGAAAAACTTATCAAAGAAAAAGTTGTAATTAAAAAAGCTATAATACTCATACTATTTAAGTTTATCCTATCAGATCTCCTGTAATTGCAAAAAGGTGATATAAAGTATCTAGAAATATATTTTATATAATAAAATTTCAGTAGCTTATATATTCTATATAGATATATTTATTAAAACTACTGATGTTTAATACAATATAAATAAATATGATAAAAAATAAAAATAAAACTGTAGAAATTACCCCAAATAAACAATATAAATAATGTAATATGGGAAAACAAATACTATATTTTATTTAACATTGCAGATTAGTTAAAAAGAGGATCACCAATCAAGAGCATTACTGTGCATATGTTTTGATTTAGTGTCCCAAGGGTCATATATTAATACAATATTTAATCCAGTCACTTCATCTTTATATGTGGTAGTGATCTATAGCTTCAAATTTCAACTGTAAGAGTTTTATTTGTAAATTTATGGCCTTATTGTGGCAGCCCCTCCAGAGTTTAAATATTATATAGTAAGTTAATGTAACACACTGGCTCCTTTCAATGAGCCACAAAATAAATTGGTAAGCAGGACCCAAGTTAACGACCAAAGGGTGGACAATGTCCCTGAGACTATTCATTTGGTGTGTGTGCTACAGGCACTGTGGATGAACACCCATTGGAGGATATTTGCAATTATGTTTACCCCAAGCAACATGCCCTAACTCCAATACAAGATGTATAAGGAGGCAATAGTCTTCCCAAAATTACTCTCAAAGTCTGCCTCCTGTTTGTATAGGTGAAACATAACCGCTGTTAGATTAAATATTCCAATATAAACCTTGGAAGACAAGAATAAAAATAAATAAGGCTCAATTGATGGCTTTATTGGTTATATTTTAGGCAAGTTGATATAAAAAGGAACTAAAGAACCTCCCATTCTAAAGTCCCTTCCCTTATATCTTTCTGATGCAAGAATAGACTAGGCTTGTCTGTCATGCCTGACACTATTTCTTTAAAATATATGCATAAGCAAACCCCCATTGTTTTAGGCTGGATTGAATTCTGTAAGAGCTGAGCCACCACCCCCAAAATCTGATCAAATTCTTATTCAAATTTATTTTTAATCTAGAAACCACCCACTTCAAAACCATCTGTTTGAGCCCAGGCTAACAAAAGTTCTAACTGCCATTCTTACCCCAGTCTCAGTCCCAACCTGGAGTCTATCCAAGAACAATGCTCTCTCACCCCCTCCTTTTTTCACACCAGCTTGTCCTGTCTTATCAAAGATCAGGGCAATATGATGTTGAGGGAAAACCTCAACCATCACAGTTAATAGTAGCATTTTGTAGGTAATTAGCAGATATAGGGATACTTGGCTCCTCAATGTTATTTTCAGAGGTTCAGATTTTAAGATATTTAACAGCATATAAGGGAAACTAGAGTATATGAAGAAAAGACAAGATGAAGGTTAGCTAAATTGATCTTTAATTACCCTCAACATACTCTATACAGGTTTTAAGTTTTAGTTTATAAAAGCCATTAATGTATTACTTTTGTAGCATGCCATTTTCAATATAATCTTCAGTTTATTCTTAAAAATCACATTAATATGAGCTAATCCCCATGATAACTACCCAAATCTTCCTTTTTAGCTTTACATCCTTAATTAAATAATAATAAGAGAGAATGGAGGAAATCATATTTATCAAAGCTAGAACAGATTTTAAACCTGTTATGGCATCTTTACTCCACCTTAGCTTGTGGTCACAGGTGTGCACAACTACACCCGGCTCACAGGTGTGTGCAACTATACCCAGCAATATAATTTTCAACTGGTTATACCTATTAATTAAGTTTTGATTTCACCCTTGTATTTGCAACGCCATAAGAAACTGATACTATAACTTTGATCTAATTTTTCTTGGAGAAAAGAACCAACTTTGAAAAATGCACTAAAAGGTATGAAATAAATTGATAAAAAATGCACTAAAGTATATAAAATAATTGATAAAAATTCATTAAAATTTATAATATAATTGGTAAAAAACATATTAAAGGTATAAAATAATTAATAAAAATTATGAATAAATGATAAAACCCTTTTTGAAGTTAGTGTCATATTTCAAACCAACTTATAGAATTTTGCTCATTAATACAAATTAGAGCTTATATTGTATTAGGTCTAAGTGCAAACTGTAAGCAACTAAGAATACAGTGCTGAGTATATATATTAGTTGCTTACAGTTTACACTTGGACCTAATACAATTTAAGCTCTAATTTGGATTTGTGAGCAAAATATAAGTCAGTTTGAAATATGGCGCTAACTTCGAAAAGGGTTTTATCAGTTAGTTATACTTTTTTATTGATTATTTTATACTTTTTTTGTGCATTTTGATTAATCATTTCATACTCTTTTAGTGCGTTTTTATCAATTATTTGATACTTTTTAGTGCATTTTTTATCAATTTTTTATACTTTTATGCATTTTTCAAACTCGATTCTTTCCCCCCCCCCAAAAAAAAAATCCTGAAGCCGGTTAAAAGTATGATTTTAATTGGAATCTGTTTCTCATTACAGCTGAGTGGTTCAATGTTATTCAGTTGATTGAATAAGCTCAATGCTTTGCCAAGCAGTTGATTAATTGATATGAAATTTTTAATTAATTTTGGGCTGAGTGGTTGGTTTCTAGTTGATCCGATCCGTTAAATTCAATTGGTTTTGGTTGAGTAGTTGGTGGTTTTTGGTTGATTTGATAGGGTCAGTCTAGCTTTAGCCAAGAGGTTGGTGGTTTTAGGCTGCTTCGATAAGTTTAATTGGTTTTGGATATGTAATTGATGGTTTTTGGTTGATTAGATATATTCGATTGGTTTTGACTAAGCAATTGGCAGTTTTTAGTTGATTCGATAGGTAAAATAGTTTTTGGCTAAGTGATTGGCGATTTAGTTGATTCGATAAAATAGTCCTTGCCAGGCAGTTTAATAGTTATAATTATTCGATTGATTCGATAGATCTAACTACTTTTTAACCTTGGATGGCATCTCTACAATATTTCTGTTCGAGTTAAGCGATACCTCTATAATATGACATCGATTTAAAGCTATCAAATTAATCGAATACCTACTAATCGCTCTGCCAAAACGATATACCAATTTATTATAATTGTACATATATTTTCACTTCTTACATATAAAATTTTTCTTTTATTAAAACAATCCTTATAAAATTGAAAAGGGACCTAAGTGGGATCATCCTCTTTCATTAAAAAAGTTCATTCAAATTGGTCAAGTGGTTTCGGAGTTATGCGTGAATAAACAGAAAAAATATACAGGTCGAATTGAGAACTTCCTCCTTTTTTCGAAGTCGGCTAAAAAGTTGTGCGCAATTGCACCCGGTTGCAGCGCATTCGGCCGACCGACACTACAACTTTGGTCTAAAAGTTATAATCGAATCAATCGATTGTACTAAGCACCAATGAGCTAATTAAAGCGTTCATGGGATGGTATATAAATTAAATCAAGGGTAGTGTATCTCACCGATGTCAGGTAACGATAACTTTGGCGAATTCTCACTCAATGAACCATCTCTGGAGCTTTCTACCTCCCAAGGGTCGTTAGAACCACCCAGGCCCATCTTGGATGAATCCCAACCCTCATATATTCCCGAAGACGATGTCTCGAGGTTTCAATTTGATGATAGCAGCCTTATCGAAGGCTTTGGTAGGGGGTGGACGACGATAGTTTAGACGGCTTTAGAGACGCGACAATTTATGACCTTCTCACCTGTCATCAAACCTTACCCCAACTTATTGTTCCACCTGAAGGTTTGGAGGACTCGGAGAAGGTCGAAAACCAACTCACCAATATGATATGGTATTGGTTGGATCAAGAGATGTATGACTCAGCATTGTTTGCTGCCGAGCGCTTGGTTTACCAAGATAAGAAAAACCCGCACGCTTGGTTCCTCCTGGCCCTGTCTTACTACCGCGCTACCAAGTTCAAGGCGGCATCCGTCCTGTTGAAGCACCTTCCACACAGGTTAGTTGGGTTAGACAGCCTCTTTCTTTTGGGGAGGCTATCCCTAAAGTTGAAGGAGTACGATAAAGCTGAGGAAGCTTTCCGCTCCCTCCTAAAGAAACCGCTCCCGTTAGCGCACTCAAGTATTAACTCCGCAGCCTCGAGGCGTTGCTACACCCCGGACAGGTGTAGCGTACTGATCCTTCTGGCGGATACCTTAAAGGTGACCTTTCGTAACGAGGAGGCTGTCGAATTGTATAACGAAGCTTTGGCCATCAATCCTTACGCGTGGAAGCCTTTCGAGGATGTTTGTCTCATCGGTACGGGTTGGTCAACTCAGTTGTACCTATCGAAGCTTGTTAATTAGCTCTTCTAAACGGTTCATTAGTTTCCAATGCTCTGCCGCCGGAGCTCGTCACGTCCAGATTCGCCTCCAGAAAAAGACCACCGCAAGATGCCCAGCTTTCGCCCCTCCAAAGGGCTGGTTTTAAAAGCTTTAAAGCGAATGAAAGGGAGCAACCCGCAGGCGAGCTTTTGGCCTCGCCGATATTATGCTCCCCTAGCCAGGATCGAGTACTTCCTTCCAACTATAGCTCAAGGTAGGTTTAGGTGCCCTTATTTTAAGCTCCCCTTTTGAATTTAAGTCTAACTTTTCTGATACGTTATGATTTTCTTGGCACTTTATAGGCGCTTCAATTTAAACCATATAACTTAACAAATAATTAATGTTCATTTTATTGATATTTTAAGCTCTTTTGCTCAGCATAAGGATGCACCGTTGCAGGATCAGAATTACGTCCTTCCTTGCTACTCTACGAGAAGCATTTCTCCCGACGAGGTAACCGATCACGGCTGTCGGTCGTAGCGAATTTGGCTGGTTAACTTTTATCGCCAGAATAAGCCGCCGGCTTCGACCTTAGGTTCGCCGGATCGGGGCTATGTTCTACCCCCCACTGACGAGAGTAACCTTAAGCAGCAGACCAACCTCGACAAAATCCTCAGCTATTCTTCGCTACCCCAAACGTTAAGGTTTAAGGGCCTCGACGCTCTCTTTATGCCGCTGGCTCTCTGCCAAACTTGGTTGGCCAAGGTTGATCCCGATGCGGCGCTGAAAGCCCTCTCGGCGCTTCCGGCGTGCCAAAGTTCGTCCCCGTGGGTACTGTGCGCTAAAGGTCGCGCCCATCAGAGAAGAGTGAGTTTGCGGATGCCAAGCGGGTTTTTCTCGAAGCAGTGGCGGAGGCGCCCTACAGCACCTCCTCGTTGGATGTCTATTCCACTGTTTTGTGGCATCTCAAGGACGTAGCGCACCTTAACCTGCTTGTATCGGAGCTCCATGAACTCGACCCCACTTGCTACGAATCTCTGCTAGCGGTGGGGAATGCATACAGCTTGCAGGGCTGGCTGAGGCGTGCCGTCAAGACGTTTGAGGAGGCGAGCAAGCTCTACCCTTTCCGCCCCCACGCCTACACTCTCGCGGGCCACGAGTGCCGCGCGATGAAACTGGATACGCTTGCGACAGAAAAGTTTCTCGCCGCACTCCGCATCTGCCCACGCAACCACTCGGCTTGGTATGGCCTCGGGAGCCTTGCGCTAGCCGAAGGGCGCCGCAGTCGCGCGCTGTACTGCTTCCGGGAGGCGCAGAAAATAAGCCCCAACAATATTGCCCTTGTGCAGCATTATGCCTTTACTCTCATAAGGGATGGGGAGTTGAGGTTGGCGCTCGACGTCTATGACAAGGCTTTGGAATATGCGCCCACCAATGACGCACTGAAATTTCGGAGGGCGCAGCTCCTGATAGCGCAGAGGTCGTTTGGCGAGGCCCTCGAGATGCTTAGGGGTTTGCAGCTTAGGCATCGGCGGGATGGGTACTTTCATTTTACGCTGGGGAAGCTGCTTCTGCTGATGGGCAACCATGCGGATGGGTATACTCGGTTGCGGTGGGCGGTTGATCTTTTACCCTCGGTTTCCGAGAGTGTCGACAACCTGATCACCTCTTACGAGCAAGGCAAGCTCGAAGCACTCTCATCCGAGTCTCTTCACTCGATCGTTTATGAGCTCGAGGGTCCATCCGCAGCTTGACGGGGCATATCGCCGACCTGCGCCTTGGATCATTGGTATCGCCCTTTGTAAATTTGGCACCGCTAAGAGGAACTTTGGAACGATAGAGTGATATATTTATTATTATTAAATTGACAATTATCTGTTTAAGCTTTGTAGAAGCCAAGGCGGGTTTGGTTTTATACCACCCCACTTAAAGGTTGAGCCGACCGGGCATCAAAGGCTGTGCACCAATTAATGATTAAAAAGCTCGGAGGATTTCTTTAGGGTAAATAGGAGACTTTGATGATTTCTCGCCCAACTTAAGGTTGTGTAACTCACACGTCATGGATAGAGTTGCACTTGTACTTGAGATGCTTCCTACTTCGCGTCATGGAGTGAGTTGCACCTGTACTTGATGAGATTCTACACACCAAGCGTCATGGATTGAGTTGCACTAGTACTTAATGGGATTTTGTGCACCACGCACCAATGATTGGGTTGCACTTGTATTTAATGAGATTCTGTGCACCACGCGTCAATGATTGAGTTGCACTTGTACTTAATGGGATTTGCGCACCACGCGTCAATGATTGAGTTGCATTTGTACATACTGAGATTCTGTGCACCGTAAGTTCAGTTATACTCTGCTACCAGCGCAAACAGCTTCAGCTCGGGGTTTAGAAACTTTAACGCCAACTTACAAACCCATAACTTGGATATTTTAAGTTATGTTAAATATTTTTGTATACAGGAAATTGATTACTCGACTGACAATAAGAGTTAAAACTTAAAACCTGGCCTCATTAAATTACTAGGCATCAACAACTTATCCACAACCTACAAGCCCGAGATCATTAATTCTCAGTTGTGCCCTAGCCACCTTTACTAAAATACTTTACCTTAGCTTGCAAAATTCGAGATGGTCTCCTTGTGATATCCTAGAACGTTGGTTCTAATCTATAATAAAAGGGTATCCCAGTTGAGTTGAACGTTGCATCTGCATTTGATACCTTTGTGACTGGCAACTATGGATCTGAAGAAAGTTGTGTTGGGAGACTTTGCTATACAATAGGGGTAGGGTGATAGAAGTTATGAGAGAAAAGACTTTCATAGGTATTCTACATACTTTAGTTATTGTATGATCTGCCTTACTGTTTTAATGACTTGGGGTTGAAGCTGTGGTATTAGAATTTGGTTAATAGAACAATAAACAATTTACTGTGCCTTAATTTTGATAATAATTTATTAATTGCTGTGCCAGTGTAATCTTGTTTTGATAATCCATACCCTGACAATTTGCCTACCCACCAGTATATGGATATAAGCATACCTGACTGATAATTACAATCAAGAATATTTCAATTACTCATGTGCTGGCAATCCTATGTTGCTACAATGATTCAAACTCAGATAGTTTACCCACCCAACAGTAATGAAAATGGGCTAATTCAGAAAACTGGTAATCCCATCTTAAGCTCCCATTATGACTTACTTATTATTAATGTGTTTTACTTAGTTGAGAATAAAAATCCTAGATAGGGTCAAATAGCAGTTATGCTCTATAAATGAATAGTTCCACTACAGTTTTTGGCTGGATAGCTTAAATTTAACACCAAAGAAATAACTGCACCAGCATGCTAAGAGGTTTGACATGATTCTATGATAGTGTCAAAAATTGATATGACAGGACAATAAGTCACCTATCTGGCAGATCATATTTATAGGTTGAGGTGAGATTTGAGAAGTAGATTATGTCAATTTGGAATGAAATGATCAAAGTAATAATAGTTTGGAAAATTGAGGGAATTCTGCCAAAGCCTTGATAATAGAATGAAACCCTTAAAATTGTAGTGAATAGGGAATTACTAAGTGGAAGGGTTCAAACTGACTGGGAATACTGAGGATTAAGAGTTGAGCATTAGACCATCTAGTACTAAAAAAAAAGAGTTGAGCATTAGAATGAGAAGGGGGAGGTTTTTAAGAAGGAAGAAAGTAGGAAAAGGTTAATGGAAGTAGCTGTTACTTAATATTAACTACACTGATATTGTTGAGGCAATAGCTCCTTATCTATATACTTTATTATTATTAATATTGAGGATCAGTGATCATCATATTGCTCATCTGTTGCTCAGTGGGTTTTAGCCTATGCAACCAGCTTGGAAGAATCAACCAAATCTGCCAAAAGTTAACAGTTAGCCTGCAGAAAAGATAATAATGCTTTGATATGTATCAGTAGCAAAGCTAACAGTAACGAAAATTTTGACCATATGATGGGTTTACAATGAAACCTGGCAGTGTTACTCAGTTATCTATTAAAGATTATCTTAATTTAATTATTTCCCGATATCTTTGTCATTTTTAGTGGTAGTTTGAGGATTGTGTCTATCCCTCTCCTGCTCCCCAAAGAGATATTGCAGGATCAAAGTCTATAATTCTAGAAAATTAATGATTATATAATGAATCTAAAATACTTAATACAGGGTTTATGCCTTTAAGGCCCAAAAACGTAACCATGACGGTTGTGAAGGTCACTAGCTGACCTAGAAAATAGTTGACTTGTCTAAATTTCCAGAAAGTATTTATGAAAAATTGGGTGGCAGCTTATAGACCTTTGGGAGCTTTAATTGACAATGGTCCAGACTCCATTAAAGAAAAAGGAGCAGTGTGTTTTTTCAACAATATAAAAGAGCCTAGATAGTAAGATTGCCTCCTTGAGGAGGTATGTGACTAATTCAGAAAAAGAGCGCATCAGATAAGATTTAAATAGAGTTCTATTATTAGAGGTGATAATTAACAGAGAAGTTGGTCTAGCAAAAATGATTATTAAGGAGGTTGAGAGGGTAAGACAAAGTCATTTTGCTTTGGCGCTAAGCCAAATTTTAATTATTGAAGTAAGTCTAATATTGAAAGTAGTATTGTAAATTAATTATGTTTGAACTCAGGTTTGAGATTAAATAAATATTGCAAAATTTGGTAATATTAAAAATTGAACATCGCCCAAAGCTCTGTACTGCTATCAAAATAACGAACTTGTTTTTGTTGATAGTGTCACTTATTTTTTTTGAACCATTGATATAACACTAGCACCCACATCAGTGCACCCTTGTAACCAACTTGGGCATGCTTGGCCCTTACCTAACATTGAACTAAGGTATGTTTGAGGTCTGGAAGGACTTTAACTTGATGCCTAAACATTGTCACTTCCTCTTTGTACTGCATTCAATGCCAGTGATTATGCCATGAGACATGACATTACCCTCCAGCTTTTTAGGCACCGTCCTACTTTAAGGGCATCCACTAGTGAAAATCTTTATGGGCAGGTGGTAATTTCATGGAATTAATTTCTGGAGCTGACTTAGGGCTAGCTGTGGCAGGAAAGTGCTTTTAGAATATTAATTAGGTATTGAGCATAGGCGCAATTGAGGGCTGCAACCTAGCAGTTCTCCACGGTATTAAAACCCTTCCATGTTACCAGTCAATCAAGCCTTCTTTTCACCTGATGGGAGGCTACAATCTCCTCCACTTAAAATCTGGTGCTCCATCCACCAATTACAATTCTGGGGTCTCAGAGGGGGGACCCTCAAACTGGGTCAACTTACTCTCATGAAACATTTTGAAGCTGCAAAAAATTGTTTCAAGATTTAACTGGTAGGTAGCATGGACCAATTTACTGATAATGCAATAGGATTCTATCCTCTATAGATCCCATTACTTATATGGCTGCTTGATTGGAATGTTCCTGATGCCAAGCACCACAAGGTCTACCTCCTTAACTTTAGTCCCTACCCTTCTTTTTCCATTGGCATTCTCTTTGCAAGCCTCATGACAAAATCAAAAATTGGTAAATACCTCTTGGTGTACTTACTTGATAAACTTGGAAAAGTCCACCACAGCTTCCACCTTGGATCCACAACTGGGTTCTGTTTAATAGCATGAGTTTAAACCATAATTGACAAAGATTGGAGAACACCCTTCAGAAAATTACTGAACATTTTTGTCATTGATCTGAGCCAAATAGATGTGAGTGTTGGACAACTGGATGTTCACCTGGTTGAGAAGAATATCCAGGTGTTGAATAGTTTAAATCATGATAAAATTTCTAAATCCAATCCTCAGAGAATTAGGTGAACCAATATGGAAGTTCACCAATGCACTAATTTAGATTTAGTGCTACCTCCTAAGAGAAAACAACCCCCCTTTATAGACCTGAAGGGGGTTCTGAAGGGTTAAGATATTTTTCACCAAACAAGAGCTTAGAGAACCTTTAATTGAAAAAAGTGAACCTATTTTTAAGCCAATTGGTCGGATAAAATATATTAAGTTATTACCACATGGATACATCCTTCAAGCTGTTGACCAATCACCAAGAACTCAGCCATACCAGAGTGAAGGTATTCTAGAAAGTTCTGATAGGTAAATATGTCATTTATATAAAGCCCATCCCACTAATCCTAAATGCGTCATTTCAAATAACAAACGTGTCATATTGAATCAGATTTAAGATTAAAATCATAGTGATAGCAAAGATGAGTCCTCTCCCCTGACCTATCAGACCTATATGGATATTAACAAGTCAAAGAATGTAAATCTGAAATGAACTCAATGTATTGATTTCCACAAGAATGACAAAGTATCATGATGGGGAAGACTCCTGAAGCATGGCCATCTCTTTGATTCTCCCATTTAAGGTTACAAAATCTCTTTATGTGTGAGTGTTGAATGACCAAAGTCTTGACCCAGTCAAGGGCTATAGGGGCGTTGGGATTTTTGTCCATATTCCAAGCCTGCTAGATTATCTGGTATCTCTAGGGAAAAATTCCCTAAGGCGAAGTGAATCAGAAATCAGTTGGCCTGAGTTTCAGAGAAATTACATTTGGGGGATTTTGAGATATTTGCCTGGTCATATCCATCGTGGATTGATCTGGATGAATACTTAAGATCTCATTGGGTGGAGTTGCCAATGAAATAGGGGTATCTGATAGTGATTAACTATCAGGTGTACTGATTGGGATTGGTCAGGTTTCATCACTGACTGATTGGGAATGAATAGCAAGTTGCAAGGTGAGTGATGCTGCCTGCAACTAGCAAATCAATTGGTTGGTGAATGACATGCCATAATGGGTAATAAGTCCCATTACCTAAGCAGGTCACTAGCCAATTATGGTTGGTTTGCTTGGATCAAGAGGAAAACGTTAGGGACACGTTTTCTGGCTCTTTCTGTTTGAGGTTTTGAGGATGTCCAATAATGGAATCAGCCAGGATGGGGAAGACTATATGTAACAGATGGAAATCATCCAAAAGGATGAATTTCTGAATGTTACATTCCAATTGGTTCATTTGGTTAATTCAAACCGAACCAATCAGAATTGTTGGGTATGGTGGAGTGGGTGGTCAGACTCAGAGGGCTGGGCTGAGCCACTGACCATTCCTTAAGCTTGGCAGGCTTAAGGAATGAATTGGAGAGGCTCCTCAGAAGCGACTTTATAAAAGTCAAACCCACCTTCTCAAATTCCAAGTTGGAATTCTAAGTCTTGGCCTTGGTCCCCTTTGGTTCGGTCTTTTATTATTTTTAAAATAAAAATAAAGTTCTTTTGAGGTGTCGCGCCTCACTTACCTGATATTTTTGGGTTGGGTTTGTGATAGGGGACCTCATATTAGTGACAGTCCAGCCTCATCACTCCGTTTGCTGCCGCATGGGCATTTCCGAGATTTGATGAGAAAAGGTTCGCCTCACCTGTGCCTAAGTCTGTCTGGTTAGGTTGCCCGCCTGGAATGCCGCCGCGTGGGCATTTCCAGGATGAAATGGATGGGCTCTGGGATCCCCACCCTGTGACACTATCGCTGCTGAGACATGGATGAGTGATTCAATGGCAATGGCTGCTGTTTCAAAGAAGAGGTGTCAACTGAGGGTTAGACAGCTGAATCCCCCACTATATAATTCCCTAGGATTTACTATAATAAAAACATTATTATCTACAAAAGCATTATAATCTACAGTAATATTATCAATTTGATTTATAGTTAGACTATCAGCTTCTATTGCGTCATTCTATCTCAAGGATATCATTGCAGATGGCAATAATTGGAAGACTCTCAGAGAGAAGAGTAAAGATCCAAGCAGTAACTAGAGACAAAGGAACCACAATCAGGGATAGCTGCCAACTGTGTTGGGCTGAGAGAGACTGTCACTGGGGTATTTTGATTAAGATTGGGTGGACAAGAGTATAGAGAACAAATCCCTACGAGTACAACTTAAGAGTATTTAATCAGAAATACTGGCTGAGCGTTGGGCCGAATAATAGACAATCTCCACTACAAATAATAGTCTCCGTACTATTATTGATTAATACATTCTATACAACGCAACAAAGTGCATGAGGAAATCAAACCTGTGAAGTAAAAAGGTTACTGGGTTGATGGCTGATAATCAACTCTAGAGTAAATTTATACAACTTGGTGCTCACTACAGGGGTAGTTGAGTTGTAGAACCTATAATGATGTCTATGAAGATGTTTCCAATTTTGGAAATAAGTTACTGAAGGAAGTAATGAAGATAGAATGTGAATAGGATCACGTTCAGTGGCGTTCAACCAGCTCAGCAGTGGAGCTTTGAATGAAGCAAAATGAAGATACTCAAGTTCAGGGAAAAGGACTTGTAGCCTAGATTTGAAACTATTAGTGCTTCAAGGAAACCGGTTCCACCAGACATCTACTTGAGATGGAGAGTATCAGCAGGGCCAGCTTGGGTTGGAATTGGGTCCACCAGAAATAGTCCCAAGGAGAAGCAGGATCAACTCAGGTTGAAATTGGGTCCACTTTAAATAGTCCTAAGGGGAGAATGTTTAAATGAGGCATTGGATGAAATAGGAAGCAAGAAATCCAGAGAATTGGATTGCTATACCATTAAAAATATGAAGACAAAAACAGGAAATGATTAATCCAAGACAGTGGAGAAAATCATTGGAATCAATAACACTCAACCAATGATCAGAAGTTACTGGAGACGAGTTCATTAATTCAGGAGAAATTGGACGAAGCTAATGAGGCCAGAACGACCTGTGTAATTAAGGATAGCCAAGAATGCTGAAAATCATTTTCAGGAGAAAAACAATCCAGACAATCGGATGAAACTGTTGGCTGATGAGATACAAAGATCCAAAAGCATCAGTTGCCGTATATGAGATGAAATTAGGGCCTGTTGGACGAATTTCCAGTCAGGATTAAAGGCCTAATTTAAGAGAATTGCCCAAAGTCAGCAAGTATGGCCTATAAATGAGGAAACAGCGCTGCTGTCATATAATGAAGGTCAATACTAATCTGAAGTATTGAGCCTAAGAGAAAATAGTTGCAATGTTTCCAGCAGACCTCTAAACCATTAAATGGTTATGTCCTGAGATTTTGTCAAGTCCCAGAAGAGGACCACTGAACCAAATGGTTGGTTAAATCTTAAGAGGATAAGATTTGAATTATGATAACTGGTAGGTTTAAGTACCCAGGACCCAGTTTGGATGAAGGGTAAAAGAAGTACCTCTGAGCCTTTTTGTAGGTTGCAAGTCCCATTGCAAAAAGAAAAATACAAAAAAATATATATAATATAAAAATATCGATCTTATGGTCTATGAGTTTCAGACCTAAGAAGCGACAAGAAATCCTGATGGCTGAATGGAGGAAATTCCAACCTTGATGAGAAGAAATTATTGGCCAGGGTAGCCAAAAATATCAACCTATTGGTTGATTAAGAGTAACTCGCTGATCTGTCAGAAGGCCAGCAAGAGGAGGTGCTCAAATTGTTGAAAAAGTATAGGAGAGTATTCACCCAAAAATGACCATGATTTGGGATGCATGAGAGATGTAATTCACAAGGTCAATACTGGGGAAAATCTTCCAATCAGGATGAAATGAGATTGCTGGCATGAGTGCCGAGGATATATATCTACCAGAAAATAGCAGCTATAGAGCATATGGCTGTACCAAAGAGTGTCTGAGACATCCAAGTATTCCTTGGGATGGTCAGATAGTATACAAGATTTATTCAGGAATTTGCATGACTAGCTGAGCCATTATTCCTTTTATTAAAGAATCCAAAAAAAGGATCCATATGGAATGAAGAGGCCCAGGACTTCTTCGATGAATTACACTGGTATTTGATAAATTTGCAAATTCTGAAATATCCAAATTTCGATCAGGAGTTTATCATTCAAACTGATGCTTCATTGATGGCGATTGGCGCCGTACTGAGCCAAGTAGACAAACTTGGGGATGAGCATTCAGTGGCATATGTGAGCTGGACACTCTCAGCTGCTGAGAGGAACTACACTGTGACTGAGCGGAAATGCCTTGCAGTCATATACACATGTAAGCAGTTTTGGATGTATGTCCATGGAACGCATTTTAAGGTGATGATGGACCACTATTTGCTGCATTGGCTGCACAATCTAAGAGAACTGGAAGTATGACTGGCCTGATGGGCACTTAAGCTTCAGGCTTACGATTATGAGATAGTCCACCAAGCAGGGGCTTCTCATCAGAATGTGTATGGATTATTGCAGTTGCCAATGGTCTAGTTGGTATACCCGCAGGTGGATGAGCTATTCCAGAGAATGGTCAAAGGAAGAATTGGGGATGAACCCCAAGAAATCCAAGGTGCGCTTTGAAAAGCGATGGAAAACACTGAGACTATGGATGGATAAGTATTCAAGACAATCAATGGAAATCATCTATTATTCCTGAAACTGTAGGAAAGAGCAGCAATAGTACAAGCAGCTCACAAAAATGTTGGGCACGGAGGCCTGAGGAAAACAACCAACCATATTTGCCAGTATTATTTTTGGGAATTGATCAACTATGATGTTGTGGATCATCTGGCTTGTTGCGTGGAGTGCCAGCTGCATAAACCACACAAGAATACAACTGGATACTGACTGGTCCACCCTGGATTTGCCTGGCACATGGTATCCATTGACATGATGGGACTTCTGACAATGAGCACAGGGGGAGTCAAGTACATCATAGTTGCCATTGACCACCTGATGAGATGGGTCAAGATGAAGGCCCTAACCAGAGTAGATGCTACCAGTACTGCGAGATTCATCCTGGATCAAGTGGTATACCAGCATGGATGTCCGCAGGTCCTTCTGAGTGACAATGGGACCAAATTCACATCTCATGTGATCCTGAGGTTAAACAAAATAATGGGGATCTGAGGAGTCATGTCAGTACCATACCAGCCAGAGATGAATGGAATGGTAGAATGGGTCAATGTGATGCTGGCTATGATACTGAGGAAGCTAGTCGCAGGGAGAACATCTGCATGGGGAATGTACCTGAGTTTGGTGACATTTGCCTACAACATTAGTCATCATACGGTGACAGGAAAGATGCCATTTGAATTATTATATGGAAGAAAGGCCACGTTGATGCCAATTTTATATTTGGTGGTGGAACCTCCATCGGAGATGAGTACTGAGCAATACCTGAACTGACTGACAAGTATCCTAATTGATATGCA
Source organism: Massospora cicadina (assembly GCA_022478985.1). NCBI lineage: Eukaryota > Fungi > Entomophthoromycota > Entomophthoromycetes > Entomophthorales > Entomophthoraceae > Massospora > Massospora cicadina. The sequence goes on from JAKSZP010012100.1 coordinate 94,477, forward strand.
ATAACAAGCATTTGATACAACTTTGAAGAAAAGTATATGAGAGAAATTGACAGATGACAAGAACTGACTGGCATTAGAAGAATATTGAATAGGGGAAAGAGTTGTCTATTGCGATATGCATGGTTTTGGATAAAGAAACAAATTAGATGTGTTGTGGTCATGTCTGTTCAAAGTGATTGCCAAGATGGCGACCAATGCTTACTCCATCAAGAATCTCTTGGATCAAAGAGTTGTAAATTAAGTCCACGCAAAGCATCTAAAGCATTGATCAATGAAAAAATAAAAGAGTTCCTGAAGGGCCAATGAACCATTAAGTTGGTCATGCCCTGATGATTAGGTCAATTCCAAAAAAGGACCTCTTAACCAATCTAGATGGTTAAGTCTGAAAAAAGGACCTCTGAACCATGGAAAACTGGCAGTTTTAAGTACCCAGGACTCAGTTTGGGGGAAAAAGATGGACCGCTGAACTAAAACAAGGTCAAGTCCCATAGTAAAAAAGAAGAATAAAAATAAAAAAATTGATAAAAGATATTGAAAAAATTATAAACTGCATAGATAAAAAAGCTGATATATTTTTGTAATTTTTATTTTTATTAAGCATCCTCAGTATGGGGATGAAAGCACCTATGTCGCCTCTTGGGGGAGGGAGGATGGAACGCGGTAGGAATAAACAGCCTGTCACAATCAATATGCAATCAGATGCTTGCAAGGGCGAGACCTACATGAAACCACATTTGTTGAGTAGACGCTGAGCCCTGAGAAAAAGCAACTAGGGGAAGAGAAATTGAGATGTCGGAAGATGCCAATTGCAAAACCCCAAAGCATGGAGGAAAGCAACAGTATAAAAAGAGGCAATTGGCGAACAACCCTGAGTAATCCCAATCTGGCACCGGAGCCAGAAGATTAGTCCTGAGCGCCTGCAAATGGGCTTCATCAAGGACACCAGACATGTGGGCTAGCAACAAAGAAGGAATACTTGATGGGGTTGCCAAATCATGCCCCCTATTAATGCCATCAGCGGAAGATACCAATGGGAAGCTCCTGAGAAGAGATAGTCATGCAGAGAGCAGATTGCATCCTGCAAATGGCAACTATGGGATTCATGGAAGCTAAAGCTGAATGAACAGTAGAAACCAGGTGAGGCTGGAAGCTTCATGGACCAACTTCGAAGAACTTGGCCAGAAAATGAAGAGCATAAGTAGCAGTATCCCAATCCAGAAGGTTATCAAGATCTGAGGGATTCAGCGCTAATGTCAAAGCCTCATTGACTTGGGTCTGGAGTTCAGCGTAGGGGAACTTGAAGTGTACGCTGTTACAAATTGAGAGCTCAGAAACCATAACAGAGGGCTTGTAAAAGTGACTGAGTCAGAAGAGGAACTCAGGAAGCAAGTCTGACCTGGCCAGAAACAGATGGTCCAGACTAGCTGGCATAATCTCCAGAGCATCTATGATGATGTTTGGAGCATCAGTGAAAGGAGCCAAATCCAGGAGGGTTTCAAAGTCTAAATCTAGAATTGACTTCAGAGGAAGAGTCAGCTGAGAGTTGTTCAAAATGATAGCCAGCCTGATTTTGGAGGGATTAGTTACCATTTCCAGTAAATTGACAGAAGGACTAGCCTCTTGTGTCAGACTATGCGTATGAGTCCTGGAAGGACCATAAAAGAGGTTCTGTCGAGAAAAACTCATCTGCTGGAAGAGATGGAGGTCTGGATCAGATAGACTATCGAGGAGCTGCTGGTAGTTAGATTTGGAATTTGACATATGAGCTGGACAAGAGGGGGATGTTGGAATTATATAAAAGTTGACATTATGAACTCTATAATCCATTAAGCTCCAAAACTTGGTAAATTAATCTCAAAATTAATGAGATAAGCTCTCCAAGGGAAGAATTAGTAATGACTTACAGCCAAGAGGTTATGAGCAAAATAATGAGGGCGAATAGAAATAAGTATTCTTAATCAAGCCACAAAATGAACATCGGCGTCAAGAGTCTCCTGTCTAGGATGAGGAGAAAATCAGGAAATCAAGGACGCCAGACCAGAATCCTGAATATGACAGAGGGTCATATACCCTGATGGGGGAAACCCAGATCCTGGGACTAATATCATCACGATAAATTGATCAGCCCAGCATGACAGAAGGTCATGGGGACCGAGCTCTAGGAAGGCAGTAGTGAGGAGGAAGAGGAAGAATGCCATACGCTGAAGGTCATCCCGAGTAGCATTGAGTATTGACAAGTGTACTCTGCTTGAACCAATGAAGTATTTGACCAAGTATCCGAAGTGGTGTTCTCATGCCCCAGTTCTTTTCTTGCTGGAAATCTAGGCAAGAGGGGGGATGTGTTGGGATTTTTGCCCATATTCCCAGCCTGCTAGATTACCTGGTATCACTAGGGGAAAATTCCCTAAGGCGAATTGAATCAGAAATCAGTTGGCCCAAGTTTTGGAGGAATTACGTTCAGGGGATTTTGAGATATTCGCCTGGTCATATCCATCGTGGATTGATCTGGATGAATACATAAGATCTCATTGGGTGGAGTTGCCAATGAAATAGGGGTATCTGATAGTGATTAACTATCAGGTGTACTGATTGGGATTGGTCAGGTTTCATCACTGACTGATTGGGAATGAGTAGCAAGTTGCAAGGCGAGTGATGCTGCCTGCAACTAGCAAATCAATTGGTTGGTGAATGACCATCCATAATGGGTAATAAATTCCATTACCTATGCAGGTCGCTAGCCAATTATGGTTGGTTTGATTAGATTGAGAGGAAAAGGTTAGGGACACATTTTCTGACTCTTTCCATTTGAGGTCTCAAGGATGTCCAATGATGGAATCCTAGCCAGGATGGGGAAGACCATCGCTGCCAAGATGAGGATGGGTGATTTAATGGCAACGGCTGCTGTTTCAAAGAAGAGGTGTCAACTGAGGGTTAGACAGCTGAATACCCCACTATATAATTACCTAGGATTTACTATAATTTAAACATTATTATCTACAAAAGCATTATGATCTACAGTAATATTATCAATTTGATGTATAGTTAGACAATCAGATTCTATTGTGTCATTCTATCTCAAGGATATTATTGCAGAAGGCAATAATTGGAAGACTCTCAGAGAGAAGAGTAAAGATCCAAGCGGGGATCTAGAGATGAAGGAACCACAATCAGGGATAGCTGCCAACTGTGTGTTGGGCCGAGAGAGACTGTCACCAGGGTATCTTAATGAAGATTGGGTGGACAAGAGTATAGGGAAAAAAATCCCTACGAGTACAACTTACAGAGTATTTAATCAGAAATACTGGCTGAGCGTTGGGCCGAATAATAGTTCAATCTCTACTATAAATAATAGTCTCCATACTATTATTGATTAATACATTCTATACAACGCAACAAAGTGCATGAGGAAATCAAACCTGTGCAGTAAAAAGGTTACTGGGTTGATGACTGATAATCAACTCTAGAGTAAATTTTTACAGGGGGTTTCCTTTAAAATAGGGTATAAAAATCCAAAGTTTTTATTAAATAAATTATCATCTATTCTACCCACTTTTCTTGTTGATATCAATCCTAATTGTGGTCTACTTATTAGTACTAAAATTGTAGATGGCTACTGTATTCTTAAGCACTCTTGCAACTGTTATATTGTTGGGATCCTGCAGCTAAGCCTCTGTGAAAAGCTCCTTGCCAGGATTTTAACAAGTAATGCTCACTACAGAGGGCCATGTACACCACAATATTATTTAAAATTAAGATTGAGGACGCACCTGTCATTAGTGTAACTGGATGGATCAGAAATGGGGGTGGTGAAGAGGATCAACAAATGGATAGCCCTCCACTATCACCATTGGAGATGAACAATTCGACCATATTTTCATACTGTGTCAGGGACTGGTGTACTACTGACCTGGTTGGGGGTTAGCTAACCATGAGTTAGCATAACCAATGGTTTTAACCCAGTATGACAAGGACACTAGATGTGTCCAGGTACAAGGAATGGTGGGTAAGGTGGTATGGGAGTTGCTTAAAGACATGGCTTTAAAAGAGGAAAGTTGGAAGTGAGTTTCTTGTAGGCTGGGGTGGTAGATCTGTATTAACAACACCTTAGTAAATAAACTTAATAGTGTTTGAATACAAAAAATATTTATGTTGACCACAAAGATTAACCAAATAAATGCCTTGGTTTTATATACCATCCAACTTCCTGGGCTTACCTAAGCTTAATTGATTTTAAAACAGTGCACTATTCTTCTCTGGAGCTCAGGGCGAGTTACAGTTGGTAAATCACTCATCCTCCAAATACTATGGTACCCAGCCCACGCGATCGCCTTCTCACCTACCTTTATAACTTCAATCCGCGCGCTTATCCAGGGCTGGCTGTGGCCCCGCTCTCACCCTCCTATATGGATGGAAACACTATTTGGCCCACGCTCAAGCAGAGGCATGGGACTAACAGATTTTGAGAGCCACGCCAATCAAATCCTAGGTACCTGGATAAAGGAAGTCCTTGCTCCAGACCTCCCGCAACAACTTTGGTCCAGAGCAGCAAGGACTAACTTTGCACAGGCGCTCAAATTAACCAACCCACATAGTCCACCCAGACTACTTTCATACCTTGCCAACCACCCTACTGCAACGGTCCGCATGGAACCTCCCCTCATTTCAAATATATCCTCCAAACTATCCGCTGTATGGGATGGACCATAGAGAACATGGGTACTATACGGGGAAGGGGATGACCCAGCCCCCAATTCAAATTAAGAAACCCAGAAATTACCCCCAGAGAGATATGCTCGCAACAACCCCAAACATAGCTAGGATAGAATACCTAGATATGGTGGACATTCCCTATGATTTAACCACACAGAAGGCAGTGTGGAAAATGACTCACCACCCACTCCTACAGCTGAGGATAAGAGCAAACGCCTGGCGCTGTCTGAGAAGGACCTATAGGATGGCGGACCGCTCCAACTCCCTCCACAAAACATGTGCAGTATGTGGAGGGGAGGGATCATTACATCACCACCTAGAAACATGCCCCCCAACCAAAACTATATGGCAGGAAGTCGCACGCCTGCTTAAGATCCAAAACGAACAGGAATTCTTGATATCAAAGAGCATCTTTGCACTCCAGATTAAGTCACCAATCCCATCTACCCTCCGCTCCCTAATAATACCCATTGCAATGTGGACAATCCACACAATTGCATTAGATGCATTCAAGGGCACGGTCCCAACCATTCATGGGGTTATTAGCAGATTCCATGTCCACTTACTGGAGCACTTCCAAGTCTGGCTCTATGGATATATGAGACCAAGGCAAAAAGCGCTCATAAAATCATGGTTCTACTCTGGTTCCTCCACACAGACCCTTTCATTCACACCTTCTCCATAGCAGGGGAAACCCCTCGGAGTAGTGCACTAAGCCCCCATACCTGGCAGTCCCGCTGGCAACAGGGGTAACTTGAGTGCCCTGGAGTGCCCAATTTTATATTTTTCAGTTATTTCCTTAGTTTTACATATATTTGGTAATGTCCATCCCCTGGTCAGCTTACCTCGGTTAAATAAAATAAACTTCTCTGGAGCTTATAGGATTGCAACTTGCATGTGATTTTAAAAGGCAGTGGGAATTGTCTCAGTCTCATCATAAATTCGTTTTGGTGCAATTAATCGATTCAATACTATTGCAAATGAAGTAATTTAAATGATTAATCGAACATTTTCACTAAAATCATTCATTTCAAATGCAATTATTTAATCTAACTTCATCACATATACTATTGATCTGATTGATAATATTTGTAATCTCAGGAATTTCACTAATGTCAGGATTTACCCTGACATACTGGGGCATCAATGGATTACCTGGCAGTCTGCCAACGTGGTCAGAGACCTGACTCATGACATATTAAACCCTGGGGATACCACTTCACATAAGAGAGGTTTATTGGTAGAGGATTGACTGATGTTCCACTATGAAACCTGAACCCTCCTAGACACATACAGACAACTTACCAATTTGACTATGTATAGCTGAAAATTTGCAACCCAGCTATGTTCTATATGATAAACCTATTGGGATACACTATGAAGAACTGCAACGCCATCTAGTGAACCATGATGCACTGAGACTGGCTTATGACAATTTCTACAACTTGGCCTCAAACCATGTAGGAAAAGAGAAATATGAAGTGGAAGAAAACTTCAAATTTATTATTCAGCTTCATAAGCGAATTACCTTAACTGATACTGGTTTAATGAAATAAATGAAAGAAGCAATGAAGATCTTCCATGAAGAACTGGATGTATCTGCTACCAAGACTCTCTCTCTGCTTAAGGATTTTGCAAAAGAACTTACAAAGCACAAAAAGCAAACTCTCAGTAAACTGTTGTCTTAAGATTCTACTTCTCAGTAGGAGATGAACAAAGAATAGCTGCCTAGGAACAGCAATCGGCCCAAGCTCTGTCATCCTTGAGAAGCTCAATTGGCGTCCATCTCAAGAATCTCATGGGTCCGTTACTGCCCTAGAAATCAAAGGCGCTCAATTGGAAAAAGAGTTTAAGCTGTTGCATCCCTCAAAAATGCAAAGTATCTGGCTTGACAATTTAATGAATATGTGAGGAAATTTTAGTGTTTCAAGAAAACAATTGAGGAGGATTATCTACTAAAGGATGTATACACTCAGTTGTCCTAATTTGAGAGTTATTACGAACAGTTTAAGGCTGACTCATGCTCAAAAGGATCCCACCTATCTGACGAGGGTTTTAAGCAGATAAAAGAGGATCTTCAAAATTGTGTCAGAGTGGTGGAAGCTGATCACCTAAATTTGAGTTCTCTACTATCTAATAATCATTTTAAGGTTAGGGAGTCTTATAAAACTAGCAATATAGCTAATAACCGCCATAAGAGTTACACAGGGTCAAGCCCCCAGAGTTATTGATGGACAATATTGATATCGTTTGTCCCCAAAATAAACTTGGTAAATGGAATAATAACACAAAGCAATTGCTTAAGCAACAACACTTTATTCTATATAATATATATAATGAGTAGCCTCTATTGCTGACTCTCCTTTTACTTAGTACCCACTTTCTTTCTCCTAATTAACTGGCCCCCTTCCTTCACTTCATGTACTGCTCATATCTTCATTGTTTCTGGTCGGTTTTGACCCTTCAGCTTAGTTACTCCTTATTCACTACTTTGTTAGGGTTTCACCTCATCATTGAAGCTCTGGCAGAATTACTCTTATTCACCAACATCAACCCTCTTGGAATCAACTAATCTCAAATCAATTGATAATAATTACTTAAACCTAATCTCAACGGATATCTAATGATCCGTCAGTAGTTATTTAGGCTTATCATCCAGTCACGAAAATTTCCTGACATTAACCCCCTTGACTGGATGATAAGCCGCAGCACCATTCTACAAACTTCATCCCAATGTAGTCAGAAGCGCAACAACATCCAAGACCTTGAGTCCCTGCATATTTCATTTAGCTTTGGTTTGGCGCGGATCTGGTCAACCCAGGCTGAATTTCACTCCGCCAGTTCCCCTTCCCCCAAGCTATGAAGGAGTGGCCAAGATGGACGCCGTGACCCTCATGGCCCAGGAGCTCCTTCCTAAATTCATCAGCCATATGGCTTCCTTGCGCGCCCCCTATAATGATTTAGTGGCCCAGTTATGCTGGGGTGGGGAGCGGAGCTGAGGCCCTTCATTTGATGAAGCAGCTCAGCTCCTAGCATATGACTTTAGATGTCTAGTTCTTTCACCTCTTGACAAGCATCATCCCATGGTATTGTCATTTCAGCGGATATTGTGCTTTATGTGGTGGGTGGTAGCCAGCTAATTGGTGTCCTTCCCCTGCAGTCCAACCTACTTCTGGTCACTAGGGGTAAATTTATAGATAACTGGCTGAACCATATGTGATCTGAGGTTGTCGCAGCATTCACAGCCCTTAACACCAATGTCCCACTCAATACCCCCCATAATGTCACTCCTCAGAAACATGGTTATCTTCCATAATGTGGGTGAGTTATGATTGGTAATGAGTGGCACTGGGAAGCCCTTGAATGGGCCCAGTGAGCAGCTTTTACAGCAACCACTCCGTTCCTGCATGCTTATCCCAGCATGGAGGACTTTCTGGTGGATTTCCTAGTGCTGGGTGCGACCTTTTCTCTGCGAGCTGAAACACTTCTTATTTTACCACCGCTCCAACTCTAGCCCCCTTTAATCTCATACTCCTTAATATCCCAAGACCATCAGTGAATGTGATTTCAGGACTTACTCATGATGGGTCAAGAGTGGGTTTGCTTCAATCACCAGTATGAGCTGTCGCCTCCTCACCTCTTACCCTGATTAACCGGTTCCTCCTCTCCTAGTTCCACTGCCATGTCCTCCCCTCCGTCCACTGGCGCAGTGTCCCCAGAGCTGATACCAAATTCCACACCCCTGACACAGCAGCCTCCTCCCCCAACAGCCCAAGGAGGGTCCAGTGAATTCAAGCTACCCTTGAAGCAGCGGAAAAAGAAGAAACGTGGTTACCTCTAAGCAAAGCAAAAGATGAACTGCAAAAAGCCAAGAAAGTGAGGGGGTCCGAAGATGTCCTAACTATAGTACACTTGCAACAATTCCAAATAAATTCAAGCACTTATTTCTGTTTCATTACACTTGTTTTTTAATACATCTCAAATGTTGTTTATATGCCTTAAGGAACTTAGCATGCACTTGGTTAATAATCCAGCCACTTGCTGGGTCCTTGTAGTGTAGGCATTCACCCCAGTTTTCTCTATTATCTCAAAAGGCCCAAAACAGATACTAGCTAGTTTATGCTTCCGCCCAAACCCATGCTGATTTTGGAATAAGACCAGCTCTCCTTCCTTTAACTTTTTCTAGCTCACTATACTGTACCTGGTAAAACGCCTGGTTCTTTATCTTTTTAATCAAACTAGAAGAGTATGATTCCATTTGTAGCTTGATCAAGGTATTAATCAGAATCATTAGATAGCGTTGTGGGTCCAATACACCAGTAACTTCTACACAGGCATAGAGGAGCGCGGGCAGGGTGGGGTGCGGTCCATAAAGCAACTGGTGGGCTCTTCCTGTTGCCGAGTGGTAGCTAATATTGTAGGCAAAGATGGCGGTAGAAAGGAGGGTACTCTAATCAGAGGGTCAATATATTTATTAACAACCGGACTATGTTCACCAGTGTCCCATTAATCTGTTTGACTATTCCATTGAATTTGGGGTGAAATGGGGTTATTAGACCCCCACTAATGGCCATCATTTCGTTTAGCTTAGGTAAAATGTGAGAGGTGAAATTAGTTACGTTGTCATTAAGGATGAACTGAGGGCAGCCATGTTGCTTAACTATACATTCTATTACAAATTTAGCCACAGTGACTTTCCAGATCCCATATTGCCCACTCATCACCCACTTGGTCAAGTGGTCAATTGCTGCCAGAATATACTTATACCAGTTTGCTCCCATCAGCAAAGGCCCAATGACATTAAGGGATACTGTGTGCCAGGCAAAATGAGGTTTCACCAACTTATAAGATGTCTTATGGCGGAACAGCTTTTCCACTTGGCACTGGTGGCAGTTGAAAATAGTCTCAAGCACATAAAAGTGCATGCTTTCCCAATATTACCAAGGTCACTAGAGCTTTAACGTCTTGCATAACCATCCATGACCTACCATCTTGTGCGCGCTCATAATAATGTCCAGTTGAGCGGAGGGTTTTAGAAAACTTAGTGTATCATTACTGATCCACTTGTATAACTCCCCATCTTTCTTGACCGTATTGGCCATCATCCTGTCTAGTGCCCGAATAACTTGCAACATTTATCTAAATATCTACCATTAACCATTTTCTCATACAGTAAATTACCTAAATCTGCCATTAACATAATCATAGGTAGATGAGATAAGCAGTAAGCAATTTGGTGCTTTGATCCAGGATGGTAAAGTATTTCAAAAATGTAGGCATGCAGCTTGAGGGCCCATCTAGCAAGGCGCCCCTCTGGCTTATGAAGATTCTGTAATCAACGCAAAATTGTGTGATCAGTCCCTACTTTGAAGTTTACTCCGTGAAGTTATACCCAAAACTGTTTATATGCATAGATCACAGTTAAGCACTTCAGCTCTGTCACAGTGTAATTCCGTTCATGGCAGTTTAAGCTCAGACTACAATAGGCAATGGATGCTCCACGCCATCATCATCCTTCTGGATAATACTGCCCCTATGGAGAAAAGAGAAGCGTCTGCTTGCCCAATAAATTCCTTTACAAAATTAGAGTATTGCAAAACTGGCGCGCTAGCCAATAAGTCTGTAAAACATTAATAGAGTTTTGACAATGTTAAGTCCAGTCAAAGGTGGCATTTTTCTTCAATCACTCAAAAAGCAGCGCCCCAATACATCTAAAATTAGGAATGAACCGCTGGTGGTAACTAAAAATCCCCAAGAACACCTGAGAATCCCGCTTGTTACCTGGCCAAGTCATTTTATGCATAGCTTCTACCTTTTCCAGCTGAGGTCTAAGCCCTATGGAGTCTACTACAAACCTGAGGTATTCCAATTGCTTCTTAAAAAGTGGCACTTTTGAGGGTTTATTTTTATGTTTGCATTGGCAAGTCGATGGAACACTTGCTCTCATTGGTCTAAATGCTCTGTGAATATCTGTGAGAACAATTTGATATCATCAATGTAGAATAGAACGCAGGACAGCTTTAGGTCTCATAAGATGGTGTCCATCGCCTGATGGAATGTAGCTAGGGTGTTGTAAAACACTTGAGGCATATGTGTAAGTTGGAACAACCCTTTGAGGTGATTATGTCGCATTTCTCCCACTCCACCGCTGGCAATTTAATTTGCCAGTACCTCAATATCAAGTCCATAGCCAAGAAATAGTTGGCACCACCCAGATGATCCAGAGCGTCATTGATTTGTGGGAGTAGAAATAAATCTTTTTTTCGTGATGCTATTGAGCTTACAGTAGTCAATTACTACCCAGTTCGTGCTGTTCTTCTTTTAACACTTAGCACCGGCAACACAGAGACTCTTTGATGGCTCTAGCCTCCCCTGTTTGATCAATTTAGCTACCTCATTGGATACAACTTCTTCCACCACTTTTGAGCGATGGATAGGCCATAACCAAATGGGGGGTGCTCTCCTATGTCCAACCAATGCACCACCCTGCAGTTACATCCCAAATTGTGGTCATCAGATGCAAAAATGCCTCGTTATTTTTCAAGCTGGTCTATCACCCTATCTTTCTGTTCTTCTGACAGACCAGTTAGGGCTCATGCGGAACCATGGTCATTATGTTGGATGAGGTTTTTTCAGGTAGGTCAAGGTCTTCAAAGAAGCAAAGTCATATATATGGTGGACCTCATCAATAGGAGTCAGCTGCAGAAAAGCTGCTGCTTGGTGCCTTTGAATAACCATAGGCTCCTTTTGTAGATTTTCTACCAATACCTTCACTTCTCTTTATGCCATGGTAACAGTAGTCCAGGAGCCACATGGGGTTTGAGCTACGATTGCTGATAGGGCCCCATAATTTCATCATATAGACCTTTGGGGATTTCTATTTTGAGCTACGTCCCTACTATGATCTGATGCCTGGAAGGTATACTTAAGGTGGTCGCAGCCCATAGCAACATACCATTGTACTCATAGACCTGGTTAGGAAAAGCTCTGGTTTTCCGCTTCATCCAACAATAACAAACATGAATCAAACCATTGATATACGCAAGATTAATCTGACTAGAGCGAATAGGGTCTTTTGTTACTCCGCTGGAGGTAAAATAGATGGGGATCTGTTGCCCAAAATCTCAAAGTTTTCCTCCGCCATATTGACCACCACTCCAAATTGCAGCATGAATGCAGCCCCAATCAGCATGTCATATTTATTATTAGGCAAAACCACAGCCATAGCAGATAAACTGACTGACCTGAACCTCAGAGGCAACGCACTGTATGCGCCCTCTGACACAGTGCTTTGTGCCCCAGCAGCCCCATACACTACTCGATGTTCCACATCAGGATTCATCTGAAGTTTAGCCACTAGCTGGGTAGATATTATATTAACTGGAGTGCCAGTATCTATAATCGCTCAAATTTTGTTATTTCCTACAAAGATATCATAGTATGTACCCTCTGAATAAATAGAACTATTAGTGTTTATCAAATGCACATCCAAGGGCTTCTTGTTGTCAAGAAAAGTGATCCTACCGGTAACAACACAGGGGTACTCCTGAACAATTTTTTTACTGACATTGCAGCATTCACACCCTATAATGTGGCCACATCCGTGGAGGGTCTGGCTTTGCCCACAACGTTATGCTTAAGGAATTTCCAGGCGTACAGTTTTGGTACATTTTGATGGAACTCCAAATCTGTATTATACTTTTCTCCCTTCAGAGGGAAGTAAGAGGCATTACTGAAGGTTTTTTGATATAATAAATAGTTGAGGTGAGTCCCAGGCCCAACACAAAGGGAATCATTAGAATAATTAGGGACAAATAAATTTGAATCAGCGGAGGTAGAGCGTCCCATCTCTACTCCACATGAGCTTTTCACTGTTCAGTCAGGGCTGATGGTAGTTTATAGTCATGCAGGTTGCCAGGGCAGTTAGCCGCATAATGGCCTCTTTAGCCGCAAGAGAAGCAGACATTAGTATATGGCTTACATATTTGTGGCACTCCCAAAAACCCAAGTCAGAAATTAACCAAGGGATTGTAATTTGACTGAGGATGAGCTGAATGACCATAGAGAAAGCGGAAAGGAACTGCTGAAGGGTTGAGTGCCTGCATATTAGCCAATGGATAATAGACAAGTAGTTGTTGTTTATTTACTGAAGAAAATACAGTAACGGTTGCAGAGATTTTTGCTCCACACTGGGAGCACTAAAAGTGATAGATAACCACATAATAGTTGACAATTTTCAATATTGCCACATCTTCTTGCAGAATGAGGAGCATGACATTATACAGTCCCAATATGGCTTAACAGCTGCCATCATTGTGATGCCCACATACTCGTTGGTCAAAATATCTGCTCCCACTAACACGTGGGCCTCAGTTGTAAATTTATTCTGTGGACTCTAATAAAGTCTCGTTCTGTTGAGATTATATTGTTAAAAAGTTAGCCTTGCATTGCGCCATCTTTGACACACCCCCAAATAAATGGAGCACAACTTCTTTCACATCCTGGTATGCTTTAGCGCTATTTTAAGTTTACATATAACTTGGTTCACACTCTCTACATCCAGAGCGGACAACAACAGTTTAGCCTTACTCCAATCTGAAGCCCCCTATACTGCAAATTTGAACCACTTACAAAATCCATGTATGTTTTCATTGCGGTTAAATGGAGGTAGCTTGTCAATGCAGATCTCTCCCTCCCTAGAAACACTATTCAGTTTACGCTCTGCACAGTGTAGTAGCTTGTTAGTGTCATCTAAGCGATTGGCAAGTTTGCTGGCTTGGCATTAACCAGGTGCAGTTGGTGAAAGACCTTGTCAAGCTGATTCATTATACCCTTATATTCCTGAAAGAGCATTTTTTGCATCTGCAGTAGTGTATCCAGGACAACTTTTAGTTCTGCATATAGGGAAAACTCAATAAACTGAGACAGTATTTCTTAAAGTTGAACCCGTTGCGCCATGGTTTGGTGAATAGAGGACTTTTTAGCGTGGTGATCAATGGGCCCCCTGTAGTGAGCACCACTGTTATAAAATCAGCGATATAGCTAATAACCGCCATAAGAGTTACACAAGGTCAATCCCACAGAGCAACGTATGGACAATATGGAGATTGTCAGTCCCCCCAAAAAACTTGGTAAATGGAAAAAGAACATGAATCAATTGCTTCAGTGACAACACTTTATTTAGTAAAATATATTATAAATAGCCTCTATTGCTGACTCTCCTTTTCCTTAGTACCTTTTTTTAGCACTAATGGTGCCAAACCCAAAAGAGGAGCCGCCTTGCATCTTTATTTGCTTATGGGACAAACAAAGGAATTATTAGAAATGAAAAAGTTTCCTAATATGGAACCTCAGCCAACAGACTAGGAAGCCATATCAGAAGGTGAGGAAGCTTTAGGGAAACTTTTTTCCAGCGCCAGCTTTAGCTGGTGGACCATGGCAGACGGCATTGGGGTGGGAGCATCAGCAACATGGGCATAAGGAGGTATAGTTGTGGGTTTTCTTTGTTTATGAGGCCAGCGGTATCCATAGCCTCAATGTATTGAGCAAGTTGATGTTCAGAGAAAGTGATGAGAGCTGGCACACAAGTGAAAGACTTGATGTGCCAGCGGGTTTCAGGATAATGGGTTTAAAAAGAAAAGTTCTTGCTGCGTCAATGCAAGCGCGGTTCACACCAAAGGCAAGCTTCTTAATTTCATACTTCGCATCTTCATCAAAATAATGAGGAAAATTTGGGGATAGGAATACCCTCAACAAGGGGCTCCATAGCCCCATGGAGTTGCTGGCAAAGTAGGGTGTTGGCAGGGGCAGCTGCAGCCTTGACTGCCATTTTATTAATATTTTTGTAAATTGGAAAGCCATTTTGAGGGCGAAATTGTTGGGGCCACAATTTTGGAGGATCAACGAAAAATTCCCCCAAAGCGAATTCTGGCTTGACAAGATATGGCCATTCATCCTCATCAATCCATTTGAGAGCCTCGAATGGATTAGATTCAGCCAGCACTTGGCCAGCCACTGGAATTAGGGCAGTGGCAGAAGCTGATTGCCATGTGTTGTTGACTATGGTAGCTCAGCTGAAACTGAGTCAGCCATTGACTCAGGATTCTGAAATCTGGTTTAATTGTTTTTATTTATCTAAGGTAAGCCAACAAGGGGACAGGCTTTACCAAAATACTTAATGGGATAGGGGGAGGCGAAATGTACTAAATTAGGCACCCCAGAGTAGACGAGCTACCCCTGTTGCCAGCTGGTACCGCCAGGTATGGGGGGCTGAGTGCGGTACGCAGAAGGGTTTTCCCCTGTTATGGAGCAGTGTGGAGGAAGGGGTCTGTGTGCAGAAACCAGACTGGGAACCATGACTCTACAAGCCTTTGTTGCCTCAGCTTCATGTATCCATATAGCCAGGCTTGGAAGTCCTAATATGTGTAGGTGGAATCTTCTGATTATACCATGGATGGTTGGTACAGTTCCCTTGAAAGCATCAAAAGCTATGGTGTGGATTGTACACATTGCGATGGTTACCATTAGGGAGTGGATGTTAGTGGTACTGACAATTTGAATTGGAGCGCGAGGAGGATCCTGTAGATAGAAAATTTATGGCTATTTTGGATCCTTAGCAGGCGTGCAACTTCCCGCCATATGGCTCTAAATGGGGGGCATGCTTCAAGGCGGTGGTGTAGGGTGCCATCCCCTCCACACACTGCACACTCTGCATGGAGAAAGTTGGAGCAATCTGCTGTTCTGTAGGTTCTTCTGAGGCAACTCCATGTGTTAGCTCTTACCCTTGGTTGGAGGAGCGGATGATGTGTTAGCCTCCATGTTGTCTTCTGTGTTGTGAGATCGTATGGGATGTCTAAAGCATCCAGGTAGTCAATACTTGCAATGACTGGGGCCATGTCGTGTGTGTCCCTCTGGGGTTTGTCCTCTGGGTTCCTTAGTATGAAGATGGCTCTGCGCCTGCCCTTCCCTGACTAGTGCCTGTGAGTGTGATGGACTACCCCATGTGCCAAATGGTGTGGAGGAGGCATTTGAAGTGTGGGGGAGTTCCATGTGGGGCCTGCTGCGTTTAAGTGGTTTGCAAGGTATGTGAGCAGTCTGGATGGGTTGTGTGGGTTTGATATTTTTGGCGTTTGTTCAAAGTTGGCCCTCGCTGCTCTGGATCAGCGTTGTTGCAGGAGGTTTGGGGAGAGGATTTCCTTTATCCATGTGCTCAGTATACAGTTGGCGTGGACCTCAAAGTCTATTAGGCCCATGCTCTAATGGAGCGTGGGCTTGTGGGAATTTATATGACCACATTATCCATCTTGTGAATTATATATGCTTCAATTAATTTAAAATAATTGGTTCATTTATTTAATTTAGCTTTTTGATTAAGCTTTGAGACATTGATCAATTATGCTGTCTCTTCAGCAATAATTACCAATTAAATGGTTAATCATAATTATCATAGGATCATATTCGATGATAATTACAGTTACAATTTTGATGGGGATTGTTGCCAACAATTTGGATATGAGTAAATTGGCTTGAAATGAGCAATTACTCATGTGAAATTGTCAGGTTTGGTAGCTGACATGTGTACTGATATGTATGGTGATTTAAATATGCTATTCTTTGTGAATATCAGCTGGAATATTTCCCAAAATTGAACCAATATCTCTTTTCTGTTGGATAGGCGTGCTGAGACCATCATGGATATCCCTTTTTGTCAGCTAGGCATGCCGAGAATATTGTAGTTACCATGAATACCCCTAACACATGTCCTTCACCATTTTACCCTATAAATATTCCCTCACTTTAATAATAATAAACAGCTTTGTGCTGTGAATACTTTATTGTTTTCAATTGTTGATTGTATACTTCAAAGTGAAGTTGTGAATAAGTACTGTCTAAGTGTCAACGCCAGAGTGAGGCAAATTCACTTAAACCTTTATATTGCCAGAGTAGGGCCAAAGCTACCCATTTATCTGAATTTGACTAGGCTAATTGTCTTCATACAATTAGCATATTTGTGTTTATTTCCAGAGTCAGTAGTTAAGCAGACCTGTGCACCTGTGAAAACCCCTCAGTTTTTATACGTGGTGCTCACTACAGGGGCTGAGTCAAGTTTATAAGAAAATAATAACGCCAATTTATCCAACTAATATGGAGCATCAAAGTAACGAGGAAGCAGGAGTATCAGCAAACCACCGGGGAAATATTCAATTAGAGGCGGAATTCTGGTGGATCCCCAATACATCCATCTATCAACGATTGGAGTAAATGAGAATGCTGTAACAATTTATGAACCACCTTAGGAGAGAATATAAAAAATTTACCCAGTATCAGTGATATCCTTTTTAAATTTTAAATTTTTTTAAATTTATTGCGGGGAAGGCCGACCATGGGACTTTCAAATATGACTCAGGAAAGACAAACTTAGTACCAGGGGAGGCACCCCAGAGAAGTGATGCTATCTCTTGTTGCCAGCGGGAACGCCACTTATGGGGAGGGGAGGGAATGTGTGAAGGGGCCGTAGCCACTATTGAGCATATGTGGAGGAAGGGGTCTGATTTGATGAACCAGACTGGGAACCAGGAGGAGACCAGCTGTCAGCGACGCGGTGGGAGGTATCCAAACATCCACGCTTGAAAGTGGTCCACCAAATGAGACCGGAATCTGTGGACAGCTTCTGGGAGGGTGGGGATGGAGCCAGCGATGGCATCCAAGACAATCGTGTGGATAGTCCACATGGCGATTGCAACCACCAGAGCATGGAGGAGGGTGGGAGGGGGAGGCCATTGATGAAGCAAACATATCTCTTGACAGACTGAAGGGATGCGTTTGATCCTGGCCCAGCAGACGTTGAACTTCGCGCCATATCACTTTAGAGGTGGGGCACTTCTCCAGGCGGTGGAACAGCGTTCCATACTGGCCACACACGACACAGGATGAGTGTAAAGCGTTAGAGCGCTCAGCTGTATGTTACACCCGCCTCAGGCAGCGCCACATAGGAGCGGACTTGAGGCTGCAACAGAGGATGGTGTGCGTATTTCCAGATAGTCTTTTGGGTCTCAGTGGAATAAGGGATGTCCATCATGTCCAGGTAGTCCACCCTGGATAGGACATGGGGTCGAATGGGGATCACGCCATCATGGATGGGTAAACCCTGTACCTCTTGTGTGAACTGAGGAGAGGGGCGGCCTCTTTGGGTTGTATGTCCGCTAATATGAATTCTCCACTCTGCGCTTCGCATGGAGAGTAGGATTCGTTTGTAGTGAATTTTAGTCCCATGAGGACCTGTGGCCGATGTGTGTGATGCGAGGTATTTCGTCAGGGAGTGGGGGTTTGATGGATTGTTGAGGCCCAAGGCTCAGGAGAAGTTGGAGCGGTCCGCGCAGGACCAGTGTTGGGATGGGAGTGTAGGAGTGGTGACGGCCGCGATCCAGGTGCCCAGGATCTTGTCAGCATGGGCTTTGAAGTCAAGCAGGCCCATGCCACCTTGATGATGGGGGCCAAACATGACCTCTAGCCGTACTGGTGGAGGGCAGCCTGACCAAAGCCATCCTTGCAGCAAAGCATACAGGGATTTGAAGAAGCTTGGGGAGAAGGGGATGGCGTGGGCTTCGAACCAGACTTTGGATAGGAGCATAGAGTTGGCAAGAACAACCCTGCCAGTGAGGGTAGTAGGGTGGGCTCTGAGAGAGGCGATTCGCTTTGTCACGTTGTCCAGTATATGGCACTCCATTACTGCTGACGCATATCCGCCTGCCTCCATCCACACGCCCAGATGGCGCACTGGTCCTATGGTAGGATGTGGCATGAAGGGGAGCACCAGTGGAGCGGTGTGTGTTGAGTTAGTAAGGCATGGACATGGGCGAGCAGATGGGCCAGGTTGGGAACTAATTGCTGGGGCCCAGCAGTTCTGAAAACGACCAAGGAGGATGATTTCAGTTTTGGAGGAGTTCAGTGCCGCGTTGCTTACCCGGGAATATTCCTGGATGAGGGCTTCAAGCGCGCATGCATCTTTGTTATTAGACACCCTCACCATGCAATCATCTGCAAATGCCATCATCTTGACTGGGGTTTGGCCTGGCACATGGACCCCAGTGAGTTGGGCATTCACATTTCGCAGTAGTGGGTCAAGGCTGAAGTTGTATAAGAGTGGGCTGAGGGGGTCCCCTTGTCGCAAGCCCCTTTGAGGGCGGACTACTTCCGTTAGGAAGCCTGGGCCATGCACTGCCATTGTTGCAGATTCTGTGAGCAGCATTACCCAGTTTATGAAGCGAGGGGGTAGGCGGAATTGATGGAGGCAGGCCCTTAGGTATTCCCAGTTTACTCTATTGTAGGCCTTTTGTTGGTCCAAGAATACCAGTGCCCCAGAGGCTGTGGACTGACATGCATTAGCCACGGAGTGCATGTTATCCCAAATCGACCTTCTGGGGATGAAACCGAATTGTTCTGGGTAGATGGTGGCAGATGCTACAGTCCCTAAACGGTTAGCCATGATTTTTGTTAAAATTTTGGTGTCTGTGTTTGTTAGAGAAATGGGGTGCCAGTTGGCTAAGTCAAGCTTATCCCCTTTCTTGAAGAGTGTGACAGTAAAGGCCTCATGTCCTCCTGGTAGGAGGCGCGTTTCCAACAGGCTTTGGTTAAGTGAGGCTAGCAGCAATGGGGATATATATTTGAAATATTTTTTGTAGAACTCATATGGAATGCCATCTGGGCCTGGGCATTTTCGGTTTGGTGCACCACAAATGGCTGTCCATAATTCGCTCAGAGTAATTAAATTCATTATTTATGGGTATCGGAAAATGGTGCGGATATGAGATCAGTTGAGAAATTCTGCCATTTTGGCTGGCTGAATTGGTTCAGCTTGGTATAACTTGGAGTAATATTTTTGCATTTCGATTGCCACTTTGGCCAGTGTGTCCAAAATGGAATTATCCAATCTTTGCACCTGTGTGCAGGCCACACTTTGGCATGGTGCAAAATTTTTTTTAAAGAAGTATGCAGTGCACTTGTCGCCTTTAGTGATGCGTGTGACCCTGTATTGGACACAAACCCAATGTTTGTGTTGCCTTTTGAGTGCGTTGAGGTGGGTGGCTGCCTCCGCCCACTTCTGGCTCCATGCATGGCTGTATCCTGTAGCTGGAATGTTGGACTCCAAGTGGGCCAATTCTGCCAGAGTGTGCGAGATAACCGCCGATGTGGCTCGTGAGCATTGGAGGAGAACAGCAATAGTGGCAGATGGTATCCTCTTTGAAAGTTGCCTATGTGGAAATGGGGTCCACGCAAAACGGTGCAACAAACAATTTTGCCAAAGTTGCCTCTTCCACCCACATGGAAAATCCTGGGGACGCGAGCTTGGGGGGGCAGATTTTGCTCCAATATGGGGCCTTAGCAACTGTGACCGGTAGGTGGTAGGTTATCGAGACCAGTCAGTGGTCAGAGAATTCCATTTTTGTTGTTTTGAAGTGGGAGATGTGGGGTTGGAATTTCGCCAGTGTTAGAATAAGGTCGATGCGGGTCATGGACCTTAATTGGCCATTGTGGACGTGGGGACGCGTCATGTTTTTGAGCAGTGGTGCATGTCATGGCAGCGCATCCATTAACCCAAGGGTGGCTTTTAGAACGCGTAGTCCTATGTGACCCTGTGGGGCATGGGGTGAGGGAGGCCACCGGTCTGTTGGTGAGGTTAGCCAACAGTTCATGTCACCAACTAGGAAAGAATCAGGGGGTAGCGGGAGGGATTTGACCAATGAGAAAAATTCCCAACGCTTGTGTGCACCATTTGGGGCATAGATGTTGACAATTGCGTGCACAACATCAGCCCACGAGAAGGTGACGATGAGCACTCAGCCATTTAGGAATGTTTCTGAGGATATGAATTTGAAAAAATTATTTTTCCAAATTAGCACCCCGCAGTGCTTTGACCAAAAGGATAGGGATGGGAGGAGCATTGTTTTCCAAGCTTCCTCAGAACCTCGTGGACAGTGGGTTCCTGGATGGCCAGGATATCCACGGGTAAATTGTGTTGTAAAAAACTCAGTTTCCTAGCCTGGGACAGGGAGGCCTTGAGTCCGGTGATATTCAACGTCCCTAGAGTGAAGATTTCCCCCATCTCACCTTAGGTGCGAGGGGGTGGGCCCCTGGGCCCACCAGCCTCTTCAAGGTCCCCACGGGCTTTCACAGCAGCGCGGGTGTTAGCAGCAACACTATTGGGGTTTTTGTTAATTTTGCGGAAAGAGTCATGTTGGCTTTGGCCTTCACTTTTTATTTTCCTGACGTTGGACGAATTTTTTGCGGTGCAGATGAGTTTGGTGCACCATCGAGCGGGTCAAAAAAATTTTTTTCAGTTGGGATAGGTTTCAAGTCAGTTTTGACCAGAGCTTGGGTGCAGCGATTGGGTGAGATCAAATCTCCCATCAGATCCTCAGATTGAGTGGCCCGCTCAGCATGGGCTTCCCAATCTGATTGGATGATGGATTCCCAAGTTGCTTCCGCCGCGAAGGTCTCCATGTCCTCCTGGCGTTGTGAGTGTGGGATGGTGGTGGTGGCCTTGGCCACTTCCTTGGCCATGGCCCTATGGGCCTGCTTGGCCTTCTTCTGCTCCTGCGGGGAGATGGGCTTTACCAATAGGTAGCAGCCTTGTGCTCCCCACGGGAAAGCCTCCTTGGTGCTTGCGGTTGGTTCATAGTGCGCCTCTCCACTGGCCATGGCCGCCAAGGGGTGCTCTTGGAATGTGACGCCCTCTTTGATGGGGCATGCGTGCGCCTTATGGCTGGACGCATCACAGTGGGTGCAAATGGGGGGCGCGCTGTCCACAGTTACCCAGAATGGGTGGGTGGTATGCCCTGTGATATCAATAAAAGTGGAGTGCGGGATCTGGGTTAGGTCCTTCATGATCTCCTCAGTTGGGGTCAGAACTGCGATGGCTTTGCCGGTGCAGAGGTGTGGCATCAGCATGAAGCATTGCATTTTGAAAGATTGTATTTCACCATATACGGCGAGACCATCTTTCAGGTGTTGCTCCAAAATGTCACGTTTTACTGTAGTAGGCAAAAAGTCAAACGTGAGGAAAATTTGGTTTGATTTTGTCCATCTGGTGCATTTGGTTTCGATGACCTGTTGCCCTTCAGGGAGGTTGACCACTATGCGCACTGCTGCAGCCTCATCTGCTGCTATTTTGCTTTCGAAACCTAGGTCCAGCCAACCGCGTGACATGGAGTGAGGTGCAACATACACCGCGGTCAGGAAAAATTTGGTTACATCTTCACAAAATTTTTCCCATAAGGCCGTTTTTTGGATATCCAGATACACACGGACTCCGAATTCCACTGATGAAAGTGGCTGGGAGTGTGGCGTGTTGATGTACTGGTTGTATCGTGCTTGCCACACAAGTATCTCTGGGGAAATTGTGACCGCCAGTTTTTTGAGATTTTTTTCTATTCCGCCAGATTCTCCAGGGCGTTTTTGAACGTTGGAGGCCGCGGGCCTTCCGCTTGCTCCTCTTATCTTGCTTGCCCAACTGCTCTCTGACATGGGCGCAGACTAATCTCCTCTGTGAGATTATCAAACTAGATTTAGTCTTGAATTGAATAGGTTGCAAAAGTGTTTGCAACGAGAAAGAAAAAGTTCAG
>JAKSZP010012101.1:0-116451 GCA_022478985.1 Massospora cicadina
TTTAACATTTGGTGCTCACTACAGGGGGTAGTTGAGTAAGATACGCAATCCAAGATATTATCTAAGGAGATTTAAAAAAAAATTTGGACGGAATTAACAACCATCAACAAGAACGCCTTTAATTTAGATAATCATAGAGAATTTAATGCCTTGGAGGAGAGAGTCTTTGAGATCAAAGAACGAGTAGAAGAAGTTTTCAATTTTGGAAAATGAGCAACTTGGAAAAACAATGTCATTGAAAATAAAGAAGGTGAATTAGTTCCAGAATTTTTATTCTTGAAGATGGAACGTGAAGACAATCACGCTTAATTGCATTCACTCAGCTCAGACATGGAACGTCTAGTGAAGTAAGTCAAAGAGATAAAGACTCAGAGATGCAAGTGTCAACCCTATGTGGCGACTGACGCCGAAGAAAGGACCCCAAGAACTCCAGTTGGAAAGCTGACAATTACTAGAAATATGACAACCGCATTTGCTGCCATTTCAAAGATGACCCCTGAGATCACTTCCCAAGTCAATTGGATAGCTGAGCTGAGAGTGTTGGCTAGAGAAACTTTGGAGGAATTCAGAGACACGCTGAAATTACCCATATTTTATTGAGATAACGCCCCTGCATTCTTCCAACTTTTTAACATGACTATGTTTGGGTATGGTAGTAGACAAAAAAATTTTACGCTCTTGAACTGTTTGGATATAAACTGCCAAAGCTCTGGTGTTACCTCATCTAGTGAGAGACAGCTGGTCTTTTTTGGAGGCCAAGGCTGCAATAATGAAAGAGTTTGGAAGCCCCACATGCATGTCAAATTGCAAACAAGAATTTAATGGGTACCAAAGTTCAGAAATATGAGACTTTATTGAATTTTACAGACTGATTTTACCAAGAATCACAGATTGTGGTTAGTATAAAATATTGGACAATTTTGATGCGCAGATTGTGTTAAAAGCAACCCTTTGGACTTATTGCTTTTTACATTAAATGATGTCTTCCACATTACCAACCAAATTACCCACTTCACAAATGGTGGATCACTTGAAGATGCTAGGAGCCACATTCGAGGCAATTAATTGAAGCTTAAAGCTGAGTTGGGTCCAAAACTCAAATTTTACCAAAGTGACTGAAACTACTAAGGAATCAAACAATTAAAAAGTGGTAGTAAACAAGCCTGGGGAGTTTAAATGGACAGACAAGAGTAACAAGTGCTGTTACCAGTGCAGAGGGAAGGGCCGTCTTGATGCCCAGTGCTTTAGCAAGAAGCCTAAGGAGCAAATCAACGTGGTCCAGGCAAAGGAGGCCAAAATTCGCACAGGAGTTGGGAAAAGGGCCCATGGCCTAGATGGGGAACAGTCTTTAGCTGTGGTTAAAATGTTCCTTCCAATATATTAAATGAGGACATTGACATCAGTGATATGTTTGTCAATGATGATGCACAGGATCAGCTTTACCAAATGGTCAACTTAGACGTCAATGCGGTAACCAGAACCGGAGCAAAGGGGATTGACCCCTAAATAATCAAGGAGGTCGCTCGCCCATATGTTCATCAACTAACAGACAAGATAAAACCCGCTGAGAATCCAAACGATCTGGACGAGATCAAATTAGATGAGGCGAATCTGTCAATCCTTTAAGCACAACTTTTATTTAACTGAGGCAAGCTGATAAGGGGACGTGCATTACCAATGTTCCTCTAAGCACAATTAAAATATCATTACCTGATCTGTCAGCTCAAAAAATACACCCTCAATTTGATGGATAACGCCGCTATACACCCAGCTATACCATTTAGTATTACTCTGAGTGTACATATATTGATATACTGGTCAATCAAGTACAAGTGCAGGCAATTATTTACAGCGAGGCACTGATTGATATTTTCTTGACCAATCTGGTGAGGAAAATGTGAATCTTGCCTGATTTAGAACATAATAGGAATATGGAGCCGCTGGGCCAAATACAACATCTCTTGTGGAGCATATGGCACTTTACCACTTGGATTTGAATCTTTAGTGGTATCCGCCCCAGAAATAATTTTGGCCAATAAAACTATGACATTTTAATTTGGACTGAGTTTGTAAGGAAATACATAGTTAAGTGTAACTTTGAGGACAAAACTTTGACCATATTGGTTCAGAAACTAACTATACCTTATCAGAGAGATGGTGGAACTCCATTTACCAGGAGAAACAATCTAATCAAAACTGATCTACAATGATGGTATTTTCCTCAATTTGCTATCGTTTGGTTGGACGAAAGTGGAGAGAGATGCAATGGAACTTCTGTAAAATTAGGGAATTCCTCTATGAACCAAGAATTTGAGGACTATACTGCAAGCATTGCAGATAATAAATAATATGGGATTGACTTTGGAGATGCATGAGCTGTTGTATAAAGAGGTTGGACGCCCCTGGAAGAAGTCCAGAGTAGAGCCATGGGTGGCTCCTGAAATAGTTATGCTGAGCCTTGGAAGAATCCGAGTTCTCCTGGAGAATTTGAGTGGAAAACCAATGAAGATTGAGAAGAAATAAACGTCACATTTGTCCATCCTATCCCAACAGCCTAAAATCAAAACTTTCATGAATCAGGAACTTCGCCAAGATGGGATTTGTGGCAGGGTCTAGCAAGAATATTAACTTAATGGTTGACAAAGCGCAACTCGCTGATCTGATGAAAAGACATCAGGAAAAGTGCTAAAGCTATTTGATAACTATCAGAAAATTTTCGTCCAGGATGATCACAAAGTTGGGATGTACAAAGAATGTCATCTATAAATTTGACACTAAGGAAAATTTACTAATAAGAATGAGACTGAGCTGACAGTCAAAGGCCACTGAAGTGGTAGTGGAAGAGGAATTGACAAACTAGTGGAGCACAGGCTCTAGTTCCATCATCAAGTCCCTGGGTGAGCCCTATCCTGATTGTGAAGAAGAAGGACAGCTCTAATTATGTAATGATTGACTATCAGAGGCTGATCGAAATAATGAAAAAGGATTTGTATCCACTACCACGAATTGACAATGCATTAGATTAATTTAGAGAAGTAAATTTTTCTCCACAATAAATCTAATATTGATATATTGGCAAAATTAAATTTCCAACAGAAGGCCAGGAGAAATGTGCAATCATCACTGAAAAAGGGCTATACTAACCAACTCGGATGCCCCAAGGTCTTTGCAATTTTCCTGCAATGTTCCAGTGGGACATGGAGCCATATTAATGACTTGAGATTGTCATGTGTCCTGGTGTACTTGGACGACATAAATGTGTTTATTAGGACCTTTACTGACCATTTGCTTCAATTGGAAGAATTCTTTAAAAGAATGTCTGTGGCAAACCCAAATATTAAGCTGAGGAAGTGCCACTTCTTCAAGAAAGAGTTAAAATATCTGGGGTTCGTCATTAACTTCAGTGGACTGCAGCCACAAACCCAGAATATTGAGGCCATAGCGCGGATGCCCGTCCTGAGAAGTGTCCAAGATATCCAAATGCTCCTTAGAATGGTCGGATACTACAAAAGATTCATATGGGATTTCATGAGAATCACCAAGCCCCTCTTTCATTTGCTGAAAGATCTGAAAAAAGGGATTTGTTTGGAATGAAGAGGACCAGAGTTCTTTTGATTAGTTACGCCAGTATATAATAGATTCTCCAATATTAAATATCCTAATTTCAATCATGAGTTAATAGTAAAGACTGATGCTTCATTAATGGCAATTGGCGCCATCCTGAGTCAAGTAGATGAGCTCAGGGATGAGCATCCAATAGCTTATGTGAGCCTAATATATCAGCAGCAGAGTGGAATTACACAGTTATTGAGCGTGAATGCCTTATGATGATTTACGCCTGTAAACAGTTTTGGGTGTATATTCATGGTACGTACTTTAAAGAGGTGCCAGACTATTCCTCCTGCGTTGGCTGCATACCCTAAAAGAACTGGAAGGACGTCTGGCCCAATGGTTATTGGAGCTTTAAGCTTACGACTTTGAGATAGTCAACCAAGCGGGAGCTTCTCATCAAAAATGAAGACGACTTTTTAAGGTTGACAATGGTTCAAGTGTATACCAACAGGATGATGAGTTGTTTCAGAGAATGGTTCATAAAAATTTAGTAATGAGGACAAGAGATCCATGATGCGCTTTAGAAAGTGATGGAACAGTGACTAAGGATGGACAAGTACTTAAGATGATTGATGGAAAATGACTATTATTTGAAAACCATCAGAACGAGTGGCAATCTAATAAGCCGCGCATAAGGTTATCAAGCATGGAGACCTGAGAAAGAAAATGATCACATTTGCCAGTACTCTTACTGGGAGTCTATCAACTATGATGTAGCAGATTATCTGGCTTGTTGTGTGGAGTACCAATTGCATAAGCCTCACAAGAACATGACTAGATATTGACTGGTCCCCCTGGATTTGCCTAAGATACAGTGTCCATCAATGTGATATGACCAATGATTATGAGCACATGAGGAGTCATATATAATAGTTTCAATCAACCATATGAATAGATGGGTTGAGACAAAGGCCCTGGCAAAAGTGAACGCTACAAGTAACACACGGTTTATCCTGGATCAAGTTGTATAATGCCATGGATGCCCAAAAAGTCTTGGTAAGTGACAATGAAACGAATTTCATATCCCATGTGATCCTGAGGTTGAACAAAATAATGGGTACTTAAGGATTTGTGTCAGTACTCTACCATATGGAGATGAACAGACTGGTAGAATGAGTAAATGGAACGCTGTCTGTGACGCTGAGGAAGCTGGTCTCTGGGAGAACTTCTACATGAGGAATATACCTCAGTTTGGTGACGTTTGCATATAACATCAGTCACCATACATCAACGGGAAAAATGCCATTTGAGTTGTTGTATGAAAGAAAGGCCGCATTACCATTGATTCTATATTTGGTGGTCAAGCCAACACTGAGGATGAGTGCCAAGCAGTACTTACTCCAACTTTCAAATATCCTGATTGAGAATTACTTACAAGCATTTGATACAACCTTGAAGAAAATAAGCAAGGCCAAAACAACAGATGATAAGAACAAATTGGCATTATCCTAATACCGCATAGGCGATAAAGTAGCCTACTGTGACACACATGGCTTTGCAAGAAGGAAAAATTTAGATGCGCTGTAGTTGGTTTCATTCAAGATTACTGCAAAGATGGCGATGGATGTATATTCCATCAAGTACCTTGTAAGTTAAATGATTGTTAATTGGGTCCACGCTAAGTATCAAAAGCAGTAGATCCAAGAAAAAAAGGTAATAAGAGTGTTCCCAAAGGATTGCTTAACCATTAAGATGGTTATGTCCTGACATTTTTTGATTAAATCATAAAAAAGACCGTTGAACCAAAATAAAGGTTTAGTCTTATAAGAAATACCTCTGAATCATTAAAACTGGTAGGACAGAGTATACCTAGGAACCAGTTTGGGTGAATAATAAATAAAAAATGGACCTCTGAACTGAGTAAAGTCATGTAACATATAAAATAAGAAAAAATAAAAAAATGATAAAATATGAAAAAAAATCCATAAAAAGTCATACATATAATTTTTTATTGGTTATCCTCAACTCAGGATGATTCTGCCTATGTTGCCTCTTGGGGAAGGTAGGATGTATAACAGTAGGATTAAACAAACCGTTTATATCTATTTGAAAATTGAACACTAGCAAGAGCTAGACCTACTCAAAGCCAAGTTTGTTGAGCAGAGACTGAACCCTGAGAGAAAGCAATGGGGGGAAGAGAAATTGAGATGTCAGTACTTGCCAATTGTGATACCCTGGAATGGGGAGGAAAGCAACATAACAATAAGAGTCTGTCAGCAAATAACCCCAAGTAATCCCTACATAGAACTGAAGCCAGAAGATTAATCTTGAGCACTTGCAGACAGGCTTCATCAAGAAAGTTGGACATTTGAGCCAGTATACAGCTAAGGATATTATATGGAGGTTGCTGAATCATGCCCCCAATAAGAGCCATGAGAGGGGTTATAGATGTGTAGGTCCAGAAACAAGGTAGTCATGCAAGGAGCAGACAGCATCCTGAAGGCGACGACTATGAGCTTCTTAGATTTAAAGCAGAATGAAAAATGAGATTTAGGGGAGGCTGGAAGCTTTGTGGTCTCATTTTAAAGAACATAACCCATGAAATGAAGATCATAGGCTGCAATATCTCTATCTAAGATGCTTGAGAGATTGGAGGAGTTCAGAGCTATATAAAGAGCCTCAGTTACTCAGTTCCTTAATTCTGTGTAGGGGAGTTTAAAATGCTTTTAATTTCTAATAGCTAGTTTGGTTGAAAGAACAGCTGGTTTATAATATTGGCCAAGTCAAAAAAGGAACTCAGTAAGCAAGTTGGATCCAACAAGAAACAACTGACTAATATCAGATGTCATTTCTTCAGGAGGCTCAACAAATAATATTGGGGATATCCGCTAAGGATTTAAATCTAAGAGGGTATCCAAGTCCAATTCGGGAAGCAATGAAAGAGGGAGAAAAGGTCACGAGTCATTTAAGACAGTTGCTACTTTGGTTTCATCAGGGTTGGATACCGTTTCCAGTAGTTCAACAGAAGGACTAAATACATGTGCTCAACTGGGAGTATAGGTCCTAGGGGGACCATAAAAGAGATTTCTCTGAGCAATATGACTCATCAGTTAGAAGAGCTGAGCAACTTCAGCAGAAAGATTGTCAAGATAATGCTAGTACCAAGGGTTTAAAAATTTGACATATGAGCTGATTGAGCCAGGGGGTACCAGACTTTTTATAATTGTTGAAATTATCCACTTTTTTATAAATCAAGCTCTAATTTCGGAGAAATTAATCTCAAAACCAATAAGATAAGCTCCTCAAAAAAAATCGAGAATATTATGAGCAAAAAGCTATTAAGTGAAAAAAATAGCAATAGCAAATTTACTTTAATCAATCTTATTTGTGCCGGAAAGACAGACATTGATGTTAGTAATCTCCTGTCAAGGATGAGAGGGAGATCAGGAAATCAAGGACGCTGAACCAAGATCCGGAATATGACAATGGATTGTATGCCCTGACCAGTGGAAAAACTGGCTTTCCAGGACAATCATTGTAAAAAGTAAATTGACTACACCAGCATGCAGTGGGTCATGAGTACCACGCTCTGAGGAGGCGATAGAAAGGAATAAAAGGAATAGAGCTGCATGCTGAAGTTTGTCCTGAGCAGCGTTAAGTGCAGACCAGCTGTGCTCTGCTGGAAACTAAGAAATATTTGACCTGGTCCAAGGAGGCATTCTCCTGTCCTGATCCTATTCTCACTGGAAATCTAGGCAAGAGGGAAGATGTGTAGGGATTTTTGCCCACCTTTCTAACTTCCTAGGTTATCTTTGCTCTGAAAGGGGATAAGTCCTGCTAGCAAATGAAATGGATATTGGTTGACCTCAATTTCAGGTTAATAATGTTCAGGGATTTCTTGGGTAATTCGCTAGGTTTGGATCCATCTTGGATTGATCCAAGTGTATGCTTAAGATCTCATTGAGCAGAGTTGCTGACAAAATTGGGGCGTCTTAGAGTTGATTGTTGATTAACAATCAGTTGTACCAATTGAGATCAGTCTGGTTATTACTAACCAATTGGGAATTTATTTATCAGTTGTGAGGCGAGTGATGCATCCTGCAATTAGCAAATCAATCAATTAGATCATGACCTGCCATAAAGGGTAAAGAGCTTATTACATAAGCAGGTCGCTAGCCAAATGTGGTTGGTCTGCTGTGATTGAGCGGGAAATGTTAGGGACAAGTTTTCTGGCTCTTTACGTTTCAGGTCTTGAGGATGTCCTTGGAGGAATCCCTAACCTGATGGAGAAAAACATTGGTGGTAGAGATTTCATAGGGAATTTCAATGGCAGCAGCTGCAATCTCATGGCTGAGGCGCCAACTGAAGAGTTAAGCCAAATATCCTCTATAAATTTCTTAACATTTATAATAAGAAAAAAGATTCTTCATGTTGGGAAATAAGCTCTATTGATCTTCAATTAATTGTTGTTGTAGTACAATATTTTTGAACTATTTTGTGTGTATAAAGAGTAAGGATTAGATATCATTAAAAGAGAAGCAGACCTTTGATGTGGATTTCCGCAGACTCAATGTGACAAGAAGGAAGGCCAGGAACATCTGAGTATGAGAGTGGATTAAGTTCAGCTGGGATATGGAAGAAGTCCCTATTATTAACATAATCTGTATTTCGTGGATCATTACAGGCCTAGCTTTGGACCATATTGGGTTTAGTTATTCAACTACAGATAATAGTCATCATACTATTATCGCACACATATCAATTACTATCAAACAATGCAAATTGTGCACATATAAACCTGTTCAGTTAATTTCTGGGAATTATCACTCAAGCCAGTCTCTAACATTTGAGGCCAATAGTCCCAGATTTTAACACAACAAAAAGCTTATAAGTAATAGCTGATGTTCTTGGGGCTTTGCAATGTATATCTCTAAAGTCACACAATAATAATCAGTTTTTTAACGATTCTTTGAATATGTTTTCAGTAGCATACATGAACAACATTTCTGTTTTTATTATCCTATGAAAGCCACACAATGAGTCTATAAGACTTGTGTCAAGTGATCAATAAGGTCAACTAAGACTGATGATTACAACGTATATTTTATTGAGGACTTTGTATTTAAAAAATGGTTGCCTTTAAAAATGTGTGACTCTATGCCAATACTAGATAATCCATATGCGAATGGCACTCTCTTGATAATATAACAAATATTGAAGGTTTCTTAATTTAGTAACTTCCTTCATTGATTTTCTAGAGAATTTTTCTGTATTGATGTATTTAACTCTCCTCACTGGTTAAGTTCCTTTAGTTTAGATTGACAAAGAAGAGGTAGCTAGTAATGTCTTTTTGAAATACTAACTATCTAACTCATTCTGGATTGCAATGCATGGATCATCCATTAATTTTGAACTATCACTAATTTCTTTAGTACTTCATCGTGGAAAATAATAAAGTGGATAAACCATCATATAGCTTACAGTTGCATGTTGCATCAAAAAAGACAAACTATATGCTCTACAAAAAGTTCTTGACTAGTATTGCAGCTCTCATTGAATGGCAACACCACGTTATGCATGCTCTTATACCCTTTTAGGTCTAAAGTGAAAATGTCTCTGAAGTCAATTGTATTTGCCCGCCGCATGATCAATGCCAAGCTATTAGCACTTGGAGCTAACAAATTTCCAATAATTAAGTTGTCACATGAGAGAACTCTACTATGATCTTTTAAACTGATCTTGATGATCTTAACATAGAAAAATGATTTATCAAGCCTTTTTACCATTATAGAGATCTCTTAAAAAATTCTCAGAAACGACTAATAAAGTTTGGAGCCACTCTTATCCTGTAAAAACTGAAGTTTGTACTTAGATAGTGTGAAAGGAATAATTCATTTAGAACCATAAGATCAACATCGATGAATCCCCCCTTGGGTTGGGACCATCTAGTACTAAAAAAAAGATCATCAACGGAAACTAATTGCAACTAGGAGAATCTATGAGTCAAAAAAATGATCTTTATAAGCCTACCACAACCATCAATGTGCAGAACACCCTGTCTTAAAGATGACATATAGCTTTATCAGACGCTCTTTTAATCATGAAATGAACACTGTGGTGTAAAAGGACATTTCAGAGCTACTGACTTGATCACGTTCATGAGTATGTTTCAGGGGCTGCAAGAACTTTAAATCACTTTATATCTCGTTTAAACTCAATTTATATCAATATAAGGTAAAGCTTTTTAACTTTCCTATGAATTTGTAATCATAGAGATTTTTAAATACCTTCCCAAAAAAATTCTTATATAATCTATAAATAATACAGAGAAATCTGCTGAATATATCTAGGTCATCTTTGCTAGGCATGAACTCTCAGATGAATTATTCATACTATCTCTCAATTCATTTCTCTCTTGAAACACATTATAACCCCTTAGCATAAAACATGATGTTTTTCTGTTCTCATCACTCTCAGTCATATGGGAAGAATGAAAATTTAACCTCTTATAGAGATAATAGTATATCTCTTCCTCATCACCACTCATCAGAGAACATAGATTAAATGTTTAGTCATGGAAAAATTTATAATATAACAATCATATTATTTGAGAATATGAAATCTTTGATTGCAAACCATGTCCAATATCTCTCATCTTTGATGGATATCTAATAGAAAAGTAATTTTGTTGTCTATTAGCGACTAATTTCCAGCCAATTTCAAAGTTAATAAAACTTTATCTTAGCTTTTTTAAAATTAAAAAAAGCATATTAAAACAAAATTTTCTCTCTAGTTTAAATTCCTGACGAATGTTTTATAATTTCCAAGAGTTAATATGTCCTTTTAAAGAGCTGCAAATCTAGTTTTAAACCTTTGTCCCTTACAAGGTGGTTCACTCAAGTGATGAAATTTCTTATAAGCAATTAGCTAAAGATTAAAGATACTCATCCTGTTTTTCACATTTTTAATCTTAGGTAGTTCACATGATTGTTAAATTAAGATCTAAATCAGTTCACACTGAATTTTTTAATAATCTGAGTATAAATAAATATTGAACACAGTTTGCCAGGGGATAGTGTTACTATTTGATAAAGCGCTGGATTACCCATTAGAGGGATATTCTTGACAAACTAAAAATGATTGGCCCTCTGTTAAAAATAGACCTCTTATAAAAGGTTCAAATCATAAATATTTAATGATTATGTTAAGGCTTAGCCTAAACTTGACATTTCTGATATAGTTAAAGAAGTTTGCACTTTATATATGATTAAAGCATAAGAAGTTTAATTATATCAGGATAAAGGTATTGTAATTCTTGAGTTTCATTGATTGTTGAGTCTCAAAATGATTGTCATATAATGTAATTTATTTTGTGTAGAAATTGATGTATGTGCATCGAATTATAATTTCACATATAAAAATGCACTTTAATAAAGGTATACTGTATGATGAGAGTAATCTAGAAACCAAAACAAAAACTACCTTCTTGGTTGTAGAAGAGTTTTTGTTGTTAGAAAAGGCTATACATTATAGACTCTTCATTCTGACAATGGCTTGGGGATCACTATAGGTGCTATTCAGGTGATGCTTGATGACAGACTACTAAAAGCAACCTATCCCCTTCCATAATGACCTTCCTCCCTTTTGTGCTTCTCTAAAATCCTAAATCCCCTGAGAGGCCAACTATTGAATAATTACTTCCCCAAGGAATCATAGGTCATTTTCAGGAGTGAGCTGAGACATAAGAATTAGTGTCTACAGATTGAGTAATGTCATCTAATAGTAATTGGACCAAAAAGGACAAGGAACCCCAATCACCTAAGACCTCTTTATTAGAAAATCATAGCATTGGATTTAAGCCAACGCAGAGGCAATCAAGATAATAAAATATAATATAAATAGAGTGATATAATTTACAGGCCCAAGAGTCTAAAGTAAATCATGATATTATAATGATAAAGGAAAGCATCAGTTGTATAGCAAAGGTTTGAACATATATTAGTAATTCATTGATAATGGTTTCTGAATTAAACTAAATTAAAGTTTCTTAAGCATTACTGCTAATAAAATTTATCGCAAATTTTTATCTAACTTGATGTTGGGTAATGGCCAGAGCAATCAAGTCGTCTTATTTAAAAATAGCTAGATATAAGAATTGAGTAAATACCATAGATAATTATATGGTTAGTCAGACCAGATTTCTACAAATCCCCACTTGAAAACATTAGTAACAAGAAAAGAATTGGTATCCACAAGTCACTGAGATGCCATGGCCATAAGGTTGGCGTTCTGCTGATACTTCTTCAAGAACTTAACATGTACTCTGCTAGTAAAATAACCTTTGATGGGATCTTTTAAAGTGTAATCATCAGTATATTTTACTATAATTTCAAATGGCCCTTCCATATTTTGCTCTAATTATATTGATACCAAAATTTCTGATTATCATATTCTAGGACTCACTCCCCAACATTGAAGGTGGGTAAAGTATGGCAGGCCTTGTTGTCATGAGTCCTGGTTCTCACTTTCCTAGCTAATGCACAAGAGCAGGATTTAGTCTGCAACTTTATTAAAGTTTGCATAAATTACTCTAGACAACAAATATGACTATTATTTTTTTATGAATACACAAGTAGAAAATAAGAGGCGATGCAGGATCTTACCCATATATTACTTGAAATGGTGACTAGCCCATTAGGGAATTAAAAGCAATATTATAGGTAATTATAGCTGAAGGCAGAAAAAATATTTCAGCTGGATGTTTTCCTGTAACCAACTTTCAGAGGGTATAAATCAGGGTATTTTTTACCATTACTAAAATGTCTTTCTCTGGGTGATAATGGGCCAACAACAGTCCTCTAATACTTATCAACTCTTCTAACTTATGTATTCTGTATGTGAATTTAGAACCATTATCCGTTAAAAGGAACTATAGGCATCCATGCCAATATGTGATATTTTCTAAAATAAACTTAGTCATTGTCATGGCACCTATGTCGCTAGTTCCTTTGGCCTCCACCCATCTTAGTTAGGTGATTAATGGCCACAATGGAGTACTTTGATTGTACACACAAAAAGTTGTTAAAAAGGCATGCAACTTCAGTAGAGATAGTTTGCCTAGCAAAATTGGGGTGACTATTTTGGTACAAGGTGGCCTTCTATTATGGAGATTTGACTTGATAGCCCTAAGACCAGTCAATAGTTCCATGCTATTTATAAAAGAATAAATTTAAAAAAAAAACAATTGGTTTTTTTAGAAGTTCAAAATTTTTTTGATATACTATGTCCCGTTGCCTAATGGGATTTAATACCCCAGTCTGGACGCTCTGACATCCTAGAATTTAAACTTTGTTTATTAATTATCTTATATAGTTTACCATTCTTAATGACTGTATCTGAACTTTTTTTAGATTACGCTGAACCTCCACTGGTTCATTGCTGTATTGTTGAGATAAAACCTTATTAAATAACTAGTCAGCCAATTTGGTTGCTAAAGATATGGTAAGCAACTTAGAAAGACCATCAGCGTTTTGGTGTCTCACAACAGGGATGTTGCACATCAAAATATAGAATTCTAGTTTAAAAACCCATCCTGACAGCCTCCCTTCCAACTCTATAAGAGATTGAAACCAACAAAGTGAAATTTAGCTATTTACCGCAGTAAAATTCACCCAATGGACATAAACCTGGAACAGCTTAAAAGCAAAAATAACATCCAGGCATTTTCCCCAAGTTACCATGTGGTTCAGTTAGGCTCATATAAAATGACAGCTACAATAAACAATTAGATGCTCACCTCTTTCATTTCATGGTGATAAGTACTTTCCCTAAAGCCATGAGAGATGCGTCTGATTGTACAATGAAGGTTTTATCAAAATCAGGGTACAGAAGTATTGGATCTCTAATGAAATATAGTCTCAACTTGTCAAAGCCAACTGCCAATTTCACATCCACTTAGAAATGGTAAACCAATTCACACAAATAAAATAAAATTTCTATAATTTTACTGAAATTCTTAACAAACTGTATATAATAATTGATAAAAACAATAAAGCTCAGGATATCCCGGTTGGTACTCAGCTGCGTCTTTTTAATGGCCTCAATCTTAGCTGGATAGGGACTTTAGCCCTGCTTATTAATAATAAAATATAATAATCAAGTTGTTCTTGGAAGAATTTATATTTCTACAGCTTAATTTTAAAAATCAACCATAGTCAGGCAGCAGAAGAGTTTGCTCCAATTGTTGTAAGTGTTCCTTAAAAGTTCAATTAAATATATCTATATCATCTAGATATTCTAATATACAAAATGATTTTTAAAATCACTAAGGATTTTCCTTGGCATGCTGGAAAGTTGCAGGAGCGTTGCATAATTCTCAAAGTATACAAATGGGTGGATATAATCCTTTATCTGTATCCATTTTAATTTTCTTTTGCTCAGACTTGGACATCTCAATTTTCTAATGACTTAAAAATTAAAACCATGACCAAAAATACTGCGCACCGCCCAACTGGTCTAACACATCAATGTGAGGTAAAGTTAGGTTTTTTAGTAATATTATCAAGCTTCCAATAATTGATCACCATTTAATTAGATCCTTCCTTCTTTTTGATAATCAACACTAAGGAGGTGGACTCCTGGATGGAAATACTTACCCAGTTGAACAGGTTGGTTAACTTACTTATTAAACACTTCATTGGACGCTTTGTATCTCCTACTAGGACGTAGGTGGATGGGCGGATGATTTCTGGTATTGATATGGTGTAGCACATTTTGCGCAAACACAAAAAGAAAATCATCCTTAGTAAAAAATTACCTTGTATCAATTAGATAAAGCTAGTGCTTTATCATTTTGATACTTGGTAACGCCAGAGAGTTTTTTCAGGGAATTATGAACAAACTGCTTAGCGTTCCTTGCAGTCAGCCCAAGTTCATTCAAGTTACCAAAATCATGGATTCTTTGTTCTATTTATACCAGAATAAAATGCACATAACCAATGATTTGATGCTAGTTAATATTAAAAGGGCAGTAATATAGATTAGCTAACAAAACTTGAATTTCACTATGGTCAGAATGAATAACAAGTTTGTGACCAGATCCAAGTTTAATTGGCAAAATGGGGTGAAAATTTAGCCATACAATCCAAGAGTAATATTAAAATTTAATCAAGTCTCCGCTTTTATTTGATGTATCACCAGAATGTCCAGGCTACAGTTAGCTAAGCGGTATGCCCTTTAATTCCAAAATCTGTTTGGCAACCGCTTGGTCCTAGTACATTTTTCTGATACTTAATTGACATTATGCCATCTTTATAAGCAAGATAAAAAGTCCTGATTTAAGAATGCTGGGACAAATTCCTTCCATTTACAATAATAGGTTGGTGTTGTCTTAATTGTTCCGGTATAACTTTTCAAAGTCCACCACATCTCATGAGTTCTCATTAAAGAGGTCCCATTAATAAAGTTATACCTTTGATTTGGTAAAGCAATAACTAGAGCTAATACTACTATTGATACAAACCTAAGTGGCAAATCACTGTAGATCCTTTAGATGTAGTTGAAATGGGCTTGCAGTTCCATATTGTTTTAATGATCAATGTTGGGCACAAGGCCAAGTTTTTACTAGTTTGATGGTCACAATATTTTTCAGTGCCCCACTATCCACAATAGATCTCAACTTGAGCTTTATTATTATAACATCATTGGAGGTACACTCAGAATAATATATGGCAGACTTCCCTCACTACTACCATTGGTTTGGCAACGGAACCTCATCTAACTTGGGACTTTCACTAGAGGAGGCTGTAAGCTCTTGATGCTCCAATTATAGGACATAAGGCATTATATAATTTCTGTGCTAATTCAGCATTACATTCCTTCTACATTTGTTTGGTCTTAATTACCACATTGTTACAATTACCTGATGAAATAGGGGAAATAATCCTCAATGTTAACGCTACTCAATTTTTACCACATAGTGGCACTTTGGGTTCTTTTTCAATGAGTTTTTGTAGGATTAAAGGAAATATGGTATCCCATAACTACTCCACCCCTTCTTGTAAGTCTGAAACCCTTCCTCTAGGGTTAGACTATGAGAAAGAGCCCCCACAAACGCAAGAGGGTACTAAGGGAACCTGTGGAGCCTTTGGTGCAACTGGGTGACTTGCTCTTGTGTTTAAAAAGCGGTGGATCACTGCTTTGGCCCACAAAGATCCCCCTATTGTACCCCACTTTCCTATTTCTTCCCTTGTGGAAAAGCTCAAAGGGGTCTGTAGGTAGTAGTTCAGACTAGGGCCACCAACAGGACCCCCATGCTCTTTTTCCCACACCTATCTCCCCCACCCCCTCTGGAACTTGGAAAAGCATCCTAAAAACTCAAAGGAGCTTTAAAAGTCAGAAAAACTGATTCAGGTCATTAAATATGAATTACAAATCTTGGGTCACGGATTTAACTCAAAAGTTTATCCCCATGATTTTTAGGATTAATTGCCAAAATGTCTCCTCTAGAATCCAGTTGCGTTTAACTCACATTCTGGGAAAATCTACTCAAGTTTGGATTGATTGAAGCACCTTACCTGGTGATCTGAAAGTTCCTTTATCAGAGCTTCTATGACCTTGTATGTAAGCTATCTGACAAAACCCCTCAAGCACAGGTTGCCTTTTGAAACCCCAACCAAGGGGGACTAGCAAAGAGAGCGTGTCAACCGTCCCAGTTAAAGGCCTTCCCCCAAAATTCCTTCCCCCACTACAAGTATAAAAGACAACCACCCCTCCTAGGGTTAGTTGTTGGTTTATTCTTTTGCTTCAGTTTATAATAAAAACCTAGGTTTCCAAACATCCCTCCATGTACTATGCTAGTTTATTACCTGGCAACATTTTCTCTTTATTTCCCTCTAAACACGCCACCATCAGCGTCATTAGCCTGATGATCATTGAGTGGGAACTCCAGTTCAACAATCCTGCAGCTTTCCACACACTGGCAGAAGTCATTGAAGTTACACTACTAAACAGTTTCTTCAATCTGCCAAACCTAAAGCCACCCAAGCTTTCAGGTTTAGTCCGCTATCTCACCATTTGATTGTCGCAATATGACCAACCAAGAGCCTCACAACCCCTCACTCAGGAAGGCCATCATCATCCACTTGATTCATCCCACCAACTTACCTCTGGTTTGATTTTTTAAACAAGATGAGATTTCATCCCCACCAACTAAATATGTCATTCATGGACAATAAACGACCATCCCCACAACCTGGAAAAGGATTTCAGTTGAATAATCATCCAGAGCATCAATTCTTGAAGCAATCTACCCCAGTTAACATAAATAAATTAATTCGCCACTCAAACACCTTTTCTGACTCCATGTGGCAATTTAATGGACACCTACAACCATGAGATGATTCCCAATATCACCCTATGTTTGACTCAAAACAATTTAATTTGTTTTTAAACATGTTCTTCATTTTTGAGGATTATCAACATCTTTTGAAAATATTGATTTTTACGTATGAAAAAGAATGAGAGGATTTTGTGACTAATACTAAAGAACAGCAACTACCAATCTGGTAGGAGTGGTCATCCTCCCAGCATCTCCCATCTTTAGGTTGTCACAGAAATACCCGCGGTTGCCTCCTTTGAACCTATTTGGTTTTCTATAGGTCCTTTAATACATTAATAACTTTTATTACCCTCGCAGGAACCATAGGACATCTTTCCTATAATTCGTTAGGACTGCTATACCACTGGCTTTCTGGGCTTTTCACTGGGTTGTCACACACCCAGATTGATATCCCAGACTTACTTCACTTAGCAGATACATGACAATCCTTTCCCAAATCATTATCGGTGGTTTGGTTTACCAAGCGGGTTTTGAAATTAGGGCGACATAGGGGCATTTATTTGCATAGTGCCAAATTCTTTAATAAAGATGGTAAACCTAAGGATTGTACCTCCATATTTTGGAATGAGTTTCCTGAGATTTTGTAGAATCTTTTTTGGAAAAATAGCATATTCTGGTTATTACAAGTCTCACAATTACCTCTGTAAGGATCTTGAAAAAGTAGTGGTACAATGGCAGAAATAGTTTACCATCTGAGTGATATTATGGTTTTCACACAATACTGGTAACAAAACTCAATAAAGCTTCTTGTATGACTAAATTGCATGGCAAAGGGCAATTTGAGCATTAAAATTTTGATAAAGTGCGTTCCAGATAACGTCTGCACCTCCCAATAACCCTTATTAGCAAAAATCCTATGTTTATTTTTTTAGAGGAGATATTAAAGAGTTTGTACTTTGGGTAGTCATCATTCACACTCCGCCATAAATTGATAAGATGGCTCTTGGCGCTAGAGTAAATTAATTAACATTTTTAAGTTTCACATGACTAATCCTTAACTTCTGAGGTCTGAAGAACGCATTGTTGTTGCCAGTTTGCACTTATCAGAGGCACCACCATACTGATCTCAAAATAAATTAAATAAATGGTGCACATTCCCATCCTTGTTAAACTTGAGTAAGTTGGATAGCTGCACATGAAAATGACTTTCTTGGTCACAGGGTCAAGGGGCCCGCAATGATCCCATATGACTTCCTGAGTTAAATATAGGAGGGTTAAGAGCATTTGGCATGGAGCTCTCTGGTGCAGCCTGATTGCAAGTTTTTGAGCTTTGAATTGCACTTCTGAAGTGGATCATTAAGTCTCAAAGTTACTTAATGGAATCTCCAAAAAATGAAAGATAGTAAATATAAGGTTTCAAATAGACTATTTTTTATTATTGGAAGGATTGAACATTTATAGGGCTCAAAGTAGTTCGGGGTTTGTCAAATCTTTTCAATCGCTGTTTGATCAAATCCTCTGATATCACCTGATCAGGATAAGCATGATCGTTCTTGTTAGACTTGATAAAATTAGATCCATTGAGTTCCCCCTTCAATATTACTGGTGGAATATTTAGGTTAAGAGTTTTGGGAACAGAAGAATATAGTAAAATCTAATCACTTCCTTCCTTAAGATTCGATTGTGGAGGAGGAGAATCCTCAAAAAACTAGAGTGGATATAATTTACAACTTTACCCATATCTACCTGAAAAATTTCTTATTCTAACCCCTTTCAGAGCATAACTAGATAAGGTCCAGACCAGCTTGATCCTAACTTCTCGGTTTGTCCACCAGGTCTGGAGTGGTGATACATAACATAATCTCCTATTTTGATATTCAGTCTAAACAAGTTTATGTTAGTTACTTTTTTGAGTCTCCTTTTTGGTAGGACTAAAATTGATTCCATGGCTTGAGCTTGAAGGAGAATGATCTCATCTGCCAGATTTCTCATAACTAAATAAGAGTTTTCTGTTATACTTTCCTTTAGTATTGCTTGAATCTTGAAGAAACTGAGGGAACTTGCCCATAAATATATTTGTAGGGCGACATCTTAATAATTTGATGATAACTTATTTGGTAAGCAAACAAAGCACTAGTTAAATAGAAGTTCCATTAAGATGGGTCCGTTGAGGCCTTCTTACTTAAAAAGGAGATTAATGTTCCATTGGCTCTCTCAATGGCCCTGTTAGTTGATGGATGGTAAGGAATGACAAACCGTTGGGCGGTATTGAATAACTTTGACAACTCTTGTAAAAGTTGAGAGGTAAAGTTCATTCCGTTGTCTGGCATAAGTACTTTGGGGCACCCATGTTTTGTGATGATATGGCTATAAAGATATATGCAGTAGTTTTCACAGAGGGAGTATCAATGGTTATGGCCTTGACCCATTTAGTTAAATGGTCAACAGCCATGATAATTTACTAGTGTCCATGAGACCACCAAGAAAAAGGTCCTACAACAATGATACTTACCACTTTAAACGCCTTAGTTGGTGAAATCTCATGATTCTGATAAGTAGGATTGGTTGCACCATGACTTTTACAGATGAGACACAAATTAAGTGTTTTTCTAATGGTTTCAGTAATATTATTCCAATAGTATTGGTTTTCCTTAAGCCATTATGACCTACTTTTTGTGTCTTTCTATAATAGCATGGTATCTTGAATTTGGGTGCATAAAGAGTAACCACTTGGATTGACCTTTTTATATAAAGATCCTTCACAGATCATGAAATCTTAGTAATAGCTTTTAGAAAGGCGCAATCTTCTTCAAATTCTTGATCCCACAACCCAGGCCATCCAATTAGCTTATATATTCGTTCTCTCTTCCAAAGTTTAAGGTCAGTATAGGCAATTGGGATAGAACATCAGCATTTTGATGCTGAGTATCCAAGCAATGTACAATTGAAAAATCGTAATTTTGCAGTCTTAGGTACCAACGTGCTAGTCTCTCTTTAGGATCCTTCATATTTTTCAACTATCTTAAAGAAGAATGATTGGTAAAAACAGTGATAGGGTTGCCATATAGGAAGGGTCAGAAGTGTTTAATTGCTAAAACTACATCAAAACACTCCTGCTCAGTTACGCCGTAATTTTTCTCAGCTTTGGATAATTTTTTGCTGTAAAACGCTACAGGGTGTTTGATATGCTCATTATCACTTTGGGATAGAATAGCCTCAATAGCCACAATACTTGCATCAGTATGCAGAATAAAAGGCTTATCAAATTGAGTATGGATCAAGACAGGTGCCTTAGTTAGGGCAGTTTGGAGAGAATTAGAAAACTGTTCCTGAGCTGAGCTCCACTCAAATGGCACAGCATTTTGTAATAGATGGAATAAGGGCTCTGCCATATTAGCAAACTTGGGTATAAATTTGACAATAGTATATAACTGTTAAAATTTATAGGGTTCTTGATTATTCTTGGCTGATAACCCCTAAATTATTTAACTGCACAAGTTCGTTGTTGTTCAATTCTCCGTGTTGTCTTATAGTAAGATGTATTTGTTTGATAATAGTATGGAGACTATTATCCCTAGTTAAATAAAGTACTAATATTGGGTCCAACGATTGATCAGTACTTCCTCTCAAAATACTTATGATGTCCTCAATAGGGATTCGTTCCCTTGTACCCCCTAACTTTGATAACGCTCAGATCCTTATTTATAACTTCTCTCTGGTGACAAACAGTCGGCAGCAATCCCTAATTCAGCAGCTCTTCTTCTTTATCCCCACTCAGGTCCTTACTCTTATCCTAAAGAGTCTCCCAATTATAACACACAGCAATAATTTCCTTGAGAAAATATAGAACTTAAAATGTATTCTGGTATTATACTCATTGCTGGATAAAGTGTAAAGTACTTCAGTCTATATCCATATAAGTATCTGTGTAAGTATACTTTAAGTATGAGTATATTTTATTAGTGAATTCTTAGAGGAATTTATAGTGGCAATTTGGTGCCCAACCCTTGGTTGGCACCTCCTTGATGAAACGGCAGCCATTGCCATTGAATACTAATCCTCATATCATCAGCAATGGTCTTCACTTCCTGGC
Organism: Massospora cicadina; assembly: GCA_022478985.1. NCBI lineage: Eukaryota > Fungi > Entomophthoromycota > Entomophthoromycetes > Entomophthorales > Entomophthoraceae > Massospora > Massospora cicadina. Next base: position 20,985 of record JAKSZP010012101.1, read on the forward strand.
TAGGATTCCGTCATTGGACATCCTTAAAACCTGAAACATAAAGAGTTGGAAAACATGTCTCTAACTTTTTCCTCTATCCCAGCGAACCAATCATAATTGACAAGCGACCTGCTTAGGTAATGGGCTTGTTACCCATTAAGGCAGGTCGCAAACCAACTGATCAATTTGCTAGTTGCATGTGGCATCACTCGCCTTACAATTTGATCCTTAAATTCCCAATCAGTTAGTGATGAAACCTGACCGATCCCAATTGGTACACCTGATAGTTAATCACTATCAGATGCCCCTACTTTGTCAGCAACTCTTCATGACGAGATCTTAAGCATTTATCCAGATTGATCCCCGTCAGATCTGACCCAGGAAAATAACCTAAAATCCCTTGAACATTGTTACCCTGAAATCAGGGTCAACTTTTATCCAATTCACTTTACTATTGAAATTATTTCCTAGTGACCCAAGGTAATCTAGTTGACTTTGAATATGGGGAAAAATCCCAACACTTACTATAAAGAGGAATACTTGTATGTCCTGTAAGGAGGTTGTAGGTGTCATTTTTTAATAGCTTGGATTTTATCTGAAAGTGGTTGAATTCCTTTAGCCAAAACCTGGTGGCCTAAGAACTCCATTTAATTCTGAAAAAGGAACATCTGGAGGGTTTGAGCTTTAGTGAAGAATTCTGCATTCGTCTAAAAACTTCTTTTAAATGATCCTGATGCTCAGTAAGTTTTTTAAAATTTAATAATATTGTTCAAATATACCAGAACACAGGTCAGCTTTAAATCCTGTAACATACCATCCATGGCCCTTTGGAATGTTGCTGTTTATGTTTTTCAACCCTTGTGGCATATGGGTTGGTTCAAATAAGCCCTCACTAGATATTAGGGCACATTTAGCTCAGTTTGCGGTGATAATTTGATTCGCCAGTAACCACTGGCTAAGTCCATTGCCAAAAAATAAGTTGAGCCAGATAACAACCGGAGGGAATCATAGATCCTTGGTAAAGGGTAGGTATCTCAACAAGTAATTGCATTTAACCTCAATAAATTATATCCAACCAATGTGAGCCATTCCTATTTTTCACCAATAACAGAGGTGAGGCCAGGGACTATTGGAGGGCTAGAATAATTCAGCCTCCAATAATTGATGTAATTCTTTGATGACCTTTGCTTCCTCCACTTTTAACTTACAATAGGGTTTGGCACAAATAGAAGGGTGATCTCCATTTCAACTGTATTCATTACTTTCTTCACTTTACCAATATCGTAAGTATGCTTGGCAATATATGTCAGAGTATTCTTTCAATAATTGAAGTGCTTGTTTCTCCTGTTCTTTAGTAAGGTGTTTCCCTATTGCGGTTCCATAGTAAGAATCTTCTGATTGGTTTCCAGTCCAAAGCCTTTTTAGACTTCCATAAAGTTTTAGTGGCATAAATCTGAGATAGGGGCATTAATTTGACATAGGCTATTGGTTTTTAATCTACCGTCTTTTGGTCATTGATAAGGCTTGCTAACAAAACAGGTAATGATCCAGAATATGCATGATTCAATACCTCAGGACAAGGAAAGTTTTCTTTAGCAAAAGGGTTTGAAAAAACCTTGGACTTGTAATAAATGGCCCTTGGTAATAGAATAATGTAAAAATGCTTCACAAAAGCTGGAGATATTAGAGGATTAATCACAATCTCTGGGGAGAAAATAGGCATTCCTTCTTCTATGTCAGCTGTCATAGGAGTTAAATTTACTCAAGGACCTTCAACATGATACTGAATGGAATAGGACCTCTTTGATCCTCTAACAGACATACCTGACATCTAGTATGTTGAATATGAGCATGTCCAGATAAAATCAATGGAATCTTATACCCTAAAAGGGATAAAGAAGATCTGGGGTAATTAATAGTTCCATCAAAATCCCGCAAAAATCTAATCCCCAAAAGAATGTCATAACCTAAGTTATCAAGGATGATTGCAGGTACTGTAAAAGTTAACCTCCCAATTTTTAATGGGAGTGATGAAAAAGCTCTAATTGATCGAATACTCTGAGGTCTTGCAGTGCTGTATTCTTCAAGATGTGAAACTTTGGGCATTAACTTAATCCATTTGAAAATTCTGATGAGACTACATTCACAGGAGATTCAGTGTCAATAATAGCTATAGCATTTAAGTAATTCACTTGAAAAGCAATACAGGTGATTATACTTCCAAACTGAGAGGGTAAAGCCAATAAAGGAGGGCAAGGAATAGGTAATATGTCCATCTTTACTACACTCTACAGGGTTTTTATTCTCCTGTTGCATACTCATATCATTATCTAGATGATAAATACCATTAATTTTGGCTTTTTTCTACTTTTCATCAGCTTACTTTTTATACCAAATGATCCTATGTATGGAATTATTGGTGATATTAATTATACTTAATAGCCCTAGAATTTTTAGGCACTGAATATACTTTAAGACGACTGGGTCTTGGAGAGTTGTGGATTTGGGGTTTTTCAGTTTGTTAAGGAAGCAATTCCAACAAGAACTCCTTTATGTCTATGATACTTCTGAAGTTCTTTTTTACACTTATAATGTAGAATTACATCTGAGTACTAGAAATAAAAGCAGACATAACAGCAGTACTAGCGTCGTCCAATTATAAGTGGCCACATGCTACCAAAGTTGAGCCTCCAAATAAAATTGATGAGCTAAGCCTTTTGATAGTCTCATTTTGAGGGGGTTGTATGCCCATAAAAGCCTGTTTCTGAGAAAATAAAATTTGTTCACCCCCAAATTCTTTTACCAATGCTCCCTTAACCTTGGAACAAGTATAACAAGTCATCAAATGAGGTACCATGATAACTTAGGCTAAATGAGTAAGACAATTTGGTAAATATTTAAACTTTTGATGGTCTGTGGCCTCACTCAAAGCCTTTTCATATATATAAAAGAAGGAGATGATACTGACTTCCCCAGGAGTACTTACCCTGGAATACAGGTTTAAAACTCATAGGAACAATGGCTGTAAAAACATGCACTCCAGGTTTTTCTGATTGAGTGTAGAAGTAAAAGTTAGAGTCAGAAGCTTGGGAAGAATATTGAGGATAGGAACCAGATGCCTTGGTACAAATTTCATTGATCTGACAATTTAGATCAGAATGCCTCACTTTTTCGTCCAATCTGCAAGATAACACAAAAGTTTGCTCCTATTGTGCATGGTATTTAAGTTCCAAAGTTTCAATCTTCTTTTGAAGCATATTCCCTTTAGATTCACAGGCCTGTAACAGGATGTCAGTATCCTTTGCCCAATTACCCAGATTATTCAGTTTGTCAGATAAGGATTGAAGCAATAACAGGGAATTAAAAGGTACCCCATTGGGGGTTAAGTTACACTCTTTGGCAACTTTATGAAACTGCCACATAATTGTTCAATCATGCTCAAAAGAGTGTCAGCCTGCTCAATGGATCCTGGATGCCCATCAGCACCAAGAGGTCCACGTGGCCCTTCACCCCCAGGAGGACCTTGTTCCCCCTCAGGACCATGTTCCCAAGGTTTTTCTACTATAATAATTCAAAATTTGAATTACAGAGTACAATTGCTCCAATTGGAAGAGGCGATTTTTAATCTTTCTTTCATCAATTGATTATGAATAGAGAGTCAGGAAAAAGTGTCTCAATTCGACCTGAATTTCTTGGACTTGTTCATCAACTGTGAATCAACAAAACTATATATTCCGTAATTAAGATGAACAATTTGTTGTTGCACTTCATTAAGAAAAATTATATTCACTAATATTAGCGTCACGATTATCTTTTATAAAATTGGAGTCAGCTTGAAGAACTCAAAAACTAAAATATTCAAGGATTGTAATCAATTTTAATAAATTAAGCATCCCTTGATGATGCATTCCTACTACTTGTAATAAGTGGTATAAAGTACATTGATGAATCCCCCCTCAGGTTGGGACCATCTAGTACTAAAAAAAATAAGTGGTATAAAGTAGGGTGTACAAATCTGTGTAATTATTGCTTGGTACCAATCCTCAACATATAAGAAGTTTAATATAAATCGGCTATTGTAGAGGGTAAAGCATTAGTCCAAGATTTAGTAGAATCAGATTTCAGGAATCAGAACCCCAAAAGCATCTTCTCATTGATGTCTCTTAAAACCTCAGGCTGTATTTGAAATTTCGTATTTAAAGCTTAAATGGGACCATAATTTTATAAGTTGGCACAGAAACCCAATGTAGATGGTACCCTTGGTATTTCAGTTCTAGTGGAATGAACTCATATTAAAATACTGTCTTGCTCATAGTCTTGAAGACTCTTTGGTGAAAAAGTCAAATCCATCTTAGATATTGACGTTTTCACAGAAGAGTAAATCAGAGAGCCCCTGTAGTTAACACCACTTTTTACAGTTTTGAATTGCACATCTGAAGTAGATCAATAAGTCTTGAAGTTACTTTATGAAATCTCCAAAATGACTGAAAATAGTAGTTATAAGGTTGTTATAGACCTATATTTTATTATCAAAAAGATTGAATATTTATAGGTTATAAAGTAGTTTGGGGTTTATCTGATACTTTCAATCGATGAGCAATTGAATCTTCTCACCTGATTAAGATAAGCATGATCATTCTTGTTAGACTTGATAGAGTTAGATCCATTAAGTTCCCCCTCCAATATTATCAGTAAAATACTTGGGGTAAAAGTTTTTGGGAATGAAAGAATTCAGCGAAATCCCAACACAAGGCATTTACTGGATACCAGCGGAGGTAGCAGATGTATTGTAATCTGTTTGTACTGGAGCCTTGCAAGGAATTGTCATTAATGAATCGAGGAAGAAGTTATTGGTATATCCAGAGAATCAGCTACTCCTGCTATTGAATAGGAAGTAAAAAAAGTAGGCCCCTGGGCCATGACTGGCACCTCGTCACATTCATTATCAGTTTCACCTGAGAAACTTTTCCTCTCATCATAACATATCTTAAGGTCATTCCCTTAACTGACCTTAATGGCATATGAAAAGATCATTTTGAATATCCTATTTGAACTGACTTATAATATGTGGTAGTTGGCGGTGCTCTGCATTCATCATGGTTTCAACGTAATCAATTTTTGGTAAGTGGGTAAAAGATCCTTATTCAAGTCAAGGTTCTTACTAACTAATGTCTTCACTTTCTGTTCCTGAGTGTGCATTTCTAGACTCAGCAAATTATTATCCCTTGATATAAATTATTATCAAAGCAATCATCTTTATCCAATCATCACTAGTATGTCAATGCGGCATTGGTATAATTCATAGTCTTTTATTTCAGCTAATAAGCCATGTTGTCCTGATAGCCTCTAAGAGAGTTATTCGTCATGTTTATCTAATACTTCCCATATTTGTTGATATATTCTCAGAATTAGTTTTCTGGACCTCATGTACAGCTACTTCAGCTCAGGTATTTCATTCCACCTCTGCTAAAGGTAATTTATCAGCTTAATACAGTGGTGAGTAATATCACCAAAATTATGGAGGGGTTACCCTATTTGTTCATAATGTTAATAATAATCCACACCAGATCAGCATTGAGTGGGGCAGCCAATTTTTCATCTTCTGATAGGCGGCTTGTTTCTTGTTTTAAATGTATAGAAAGACAGCTTTAAGATCATGGAATGTTTTATCTGATCATCCAACTAATAGGGAATCATCCCAATTTTGTGCTTCCATAAACGCAACCAGGCTACTAAGGTCAATATGTTGATGAGCAATAATTTACTGAACCTGGCTAAGGAAATGGTTTATGTATATGGAGATTATTTCGCTAACCTTCTTGGGAAAGGCAAGTAATTAATCATTACTCCAGTATTCATTTCACTGGATAAACGATGGTTTTATATAGATATCTCAAAGACTGAACTCTAAAAACTTGAACGTATGGCCCTCATTCTATCAGTGGCAGTACAGTAATACCCATGTATAACCATATTGTCACCTTGGTAATCTGAGCTGCTGAGCTTTTATATACTCAACAAAAATTTGGCCTCCAGTTGACTAGCATGGAGTGAGCTCCATAATTGAGATTTCGTCTTTTTCTATCCAAGCTGAATAATTGTAAGTAAGTAAAGGCAGAATCTCCATGGATTATAGGCTCCAAAGAAGACTTTTTGCAAAAGATGATTGTGAACTGGCCCTGTTTAGGATTCATAGTTGCTAAAAAAGGTGAGCATAAGTGTGGATTGTGCCCCATTTAGTGATCACCAGACTTTAAAACTGGCACTAATGCATCAGATCTCAATATTACAGGTAAAATGCACTTAACTAAATGTATACTTTATGATGACAGTAAGTTACAAACCAAAACAAAAACTTTCTTCCTAGTGTAGAACAGTTTTATTGTTAAAAAAAGAAAGCACACTGTAGATTCCTCATTATGATGGTGGTGCAAGGTTCACAATAGATATTTGTCAGGTAATGCTTGATGGTAGCCTACTAAAAGTAACTTATCCCTTTCCATACTGATCTTCCTCCATTTAGTGCTACTCTAAAATCCTAAATTCTCCAAGAGGCCAAATATTGGGTAATTTACTGCCCTGAGAAATATAGGTCATTTGTAGGAATGGTAATCCAGGACATGAGATTTAGTGCCTGCAGATTGGGTAATTTCATCTAATAGTTTTATGGACTAATAAGGACAAGGCACCACAATCACTCAAGACCTCTATGGTAGAATTTTTTTATTAATGTCTTTACGCCAACGTAGAGGCGATTAAGATTTAAAAAATAATAATATAAATATATGATCTAACTGACAGGCCTAAGAGGCCAAAGTAAATCAAGATAAACTAATAAATAAGGGTCATTGTTATGGGGTAGCAATGGTTTAAACACATATCATTACCTCTGACAATGGTTTCTGCATTAACCTAAGTCACACTATATTGATGCTGACGCCTGATAAAGTCTCTACAATAAATTGAATTCTAATTTTCCATAAGGACAGATCAATTGAATCATCTTATTTAATTTGTATCTAGATAAAAATTAAATAAAGAACCCATATAGTTGGTCAGTTTATATTATAACAAAAAATATTATAAAAGTTTATAATAGTTTTTAAGTCAAGTCCTAAAACAATTTATTGCATCAAGATTATCAGACCATAAATAAACATTTTAACTTAGATTATGCTAAACTGTTTCCATTTATAAAAATTATGTCTCATTACTTTACCTCTTCTATAGGCTAATTTCTTTAGATAAAACTTTTTAGTATACATATTTTGCTTATATCTGCTGAAGTTCCTGAGTCTAAAAGTTTATAGATTTTGCACTCATGTCAAAACTATAGTAACTCTCAATTTTAAGTAAGCATCTGACTATTCACAATGTGTGATATGGTTTCTCATCAGGTGAGCTATTATAATTGGCGCTTGGGCATCAATTTTCCGCTGTCCAGTTCAAAATAGCCATAATAAAACAATGGGAACTTTATGATTAAACTTAATTATAATAAAGTAACGCTATTTAAATTGTACAGATGTTTTATAGTTTTTTCATATCAAGCTAGGGTGAAAGACTGATCCATTTCAAAACTCTACTTTAATCATTATAAAAAATAATACTCATAAATAATGAACAGTGCATAAATAATTCTGTAAACGCTAGGGACTATAGGCCTAGATTTTGGGAATAAAAATAAACCCAACAATAATTTTATGCTTACACAGGGGCTTGTAGTGATAAATTTTATCTAACTAAGGCAAGATGACCATGGTACAGACAATACCAAGCCCTGAGGAGCAAAAATTATACTAAACTAGAATTTAACAAATAGAAAGAGATGAGCGTATCACTCAAAATGAATTGAAAAATAAAAATAAAAAAAAACTAAAATGAACCAACAAGGTTGGATGCAGTAAACCGCTATGCGTCCATGGTTGGGAAGTGAGTCAGGATTAGGAGGCTCATCTTCCTCCTCTACGTCAGACAGTGTACAGAAGAGTGCTGTGAGCATGGGCATGGGTGCATCTGAAAAATGGGTTTGAGGTAGCAGAATGGCTTGGCCAGCTCAAATTAAGCTATGAGGAGGCTTGTAATGTATTTGGATAGGGCATTCTCAGCCTTGAGATGATCGTTAGGTAGCATGGTAAATGTGGTAATGTTGTTGCTGGTAATGCAGGTCTTGGGGCCAAATTTTGTGACCATCGCAACTTTTTTTACTGCCTTGTGGTCAACTTAGTGGAATTGAAGGAATTCTTTTTTATGAACTTGTTGCATGTGGGGAAAGACAGGGGCGGGAATACACTTGGCCAAGACTGCAACTGTTTTGCTACATTATTTTGGAAAAGTAAAATTAGGGGAGTCAACAGCTTTTTCAGTTAGTTGGTGGTCACTTCAGTATTCATTGGCATCAGAGCATAGAGCGTAGTGGCGAGTAAAAATTGAGTTGCATAATCTGCGTTTAGGTATATTTTAAAGGCCTGGAGCCTTGACCAAGTCAGGGATGGAAATTCCAAAATTATCAACCTCCTCCTTTAAATAATTCCGGGGATTTTAGTTGAAAATGATAGGTTGATAAGCATGCAGGTAGGCTAGATTAGGTAGTTGGGTGGGTTTCATTGAATTTACTGGGGTCCATGCTGGCTCCTAATTAGTTGGATTAAGTGGTGGTTTTAAAAGTTGTTTATTTATTGGATGAATCCATGGCAGTTTCATAAACCATTTGGATGGTGAGAAAGAATTATGCCCTATATTGAAAAAAGGTTTTTATGTTGGCAATGGGAGCATCATGGTAAGTCTAGTGTGCGGGCTCCAGCTCAGGCTATGGTAGGGAAGTTCTGCTTTGTGTGGTCCAGATTAAAACAAGTAGGGCAGATCGTGCGCCCTTTATCAACTCTGGCCTAGAAAGGGTGGTTGGTGGTATAGAGGATAATGATGCAATAGGGAATCAAAATACGCGATTTTGGTTGTTGGTGGGCATATAGTTACAAAGGCACAAGGGTCCGCAAGTTGGTTGGCTATATTGGGAACCACAAATTGTAATTAGGGTCAGCGCCATATGCTGAAAACTCAGCTATTAGGTTGTTGTATAAAGTTTAAGGTGGGAGGTGGGTGGGGAGGCCTGAAAATTAGACCACAAGAGTGGTGTCATCAGGCAACTGGTTGAGAATGGTTGGGATGGGGATTCCCTTGAACACCAGGGGAATGTTGGCTGCAAATGCAGCATCAGCTTTACAATTGAAGCCAAGGTCAAAGTATCCCTTGTAGGGGCGGAAGTTAATAAAGCCTACAGACTGCATAAGCTCCTGGGCTAATTCTATGATTTGTTTGTTGTTATAGGGCTACAAGTTGCCATATTCAACCCTGTTAGGTTTCCCCTGGATGCGCTCTCTGGTGATAATGCTGGGGAACCCAACAAGTAGGCTGAATGCAAGGGGCTAGTGTCAGCCAAGAGGACAGGGGCAGCTCCAGATGCTACAATGGATAAGACTTCCATTATTATAATAAATTATACTTGAATAAAAATAAGAATATAAATCCTATTAATTAAAGTGTTTTATTAAACTAATACTCAGGTATTTTTATAAGGTATTTAGGGACACGTGCCTCAAGGATTGTTGTGGCCCCATCCAAGTAGGTTTCACCTGGCCTTCTGTATTGCCCACTATTCTGATCCTTACTCAGATATCGCCACCCTCGTGACCAGGTCAAGTGATATCCCAGGTCACATGTCTCAAAGAATAGGGATGTATCATTTCCTTGAATTTGGAGTAACTTATATGAAGCCCTAAATTAAGTATATTTGCTAACACTATAGTTCAACCCCAATTTTCGAATCTATTGAGCCATTCAGGATATACTCCCCTCAAATGGGGGTTTTCAATCCTTCCCCTGGACAAGGCTTCCACCTAACCCAGGGAAATCCTAACAGAGCCCCCTCTGACTTGGCCTAGGGGAGCAAGTTGTGGCCTAAGGGTCAGAGGACTCAAGTTTGGGGCGTATGGAGCCTCAGGCGAAATTCAGACCAGGTCAGTGATAATTCCTGGTGTGGTTAGGGTTTGAAGCCAGACAAAAACATTGGTAAGGCCCTCATAGTTGACTTGGAGGTCTCTTGTATAATGAAGGCTTGAAGACAGACAACGACATCAGCTAAGGCCCTCATAGTAATTTTGGATCATTCTTTGGGAAAGGTGGCTCAAGCTCCTTGATCCTTGATCTGCTGTTATTTGAGCAAGCCAGTTTATAATAGTGGCTGGCTTTGAGCTGCTATTTGTTTTTGAGAAATTTGCCTTAAGGTCATTTAACTTCAGCCTAAGATGCGAGTTGTTGATTGTGAGCGTTTTGATCCTTTGGTCTTGTCCCAGATTTTCAACTGCCGGCTGACCAGCAGCCTTCGTTCTTGAGTAACTTCCAACTTGGAGGCTGTCAACTCCGCCTCCATCTGTGCTATCCATTTGTACATCTCCTGCGCCATCTTGGCCATGTGGGTTTTGGCTTCATTGATCTTTCAGTTCATTTTGGTTGCCAATTGAATCTGGCATCTTGTGATCACCTTATCCACCAGCAGATTCAGGTAAGGCTTGGAGAAAAGGTCATTGACAGTGGGTAGCATGGGCAAATGATCCCGCGAGCTTGGAAGGTGACCATGTGACAGTAGGGTGTGGCCCCCTAAAGAATCCAATAGGGAGGCCTCTTCGAGCGACATTGAGCCACCATCTCAGGATTGGGGCAAGCATATCTCACTCACAACCAAAAGTGAACTGTGTGACAAGGTTCAAGAGGGAAATGAAAAGAGGGCTAAAAGGTAGACATCAGTAGTGAAGGTAATATCAGCCAGTTTCTTGAGCTTCGCTTTTTCAGAACTCTTGTTTTTGTTGGGATCAGCACTATCCTGATCTGAGCGTCAAACCAAGTAATTTAGAATTTTCATTTTAGTGATATGTGGCCTAATCTTAGGAGGGGCGCTGTCAAAGTTGGGAAGTGGTAGCGTTGCCAGAAAGAGGTTGTCAAATTTATCCCAAATGGTGCAAAGGTAAGTCCCAGGTATTTTGACATTTGAATTGCATCATTGCATCAATTGCTTTTGGGGCTTCATGAAAATTCCTGCAGCTTGCTGCCTTTGTCAAGATTGGAAATTGGTTCTCAACTTGTCCCAAATCTTTTCAATTTGATGTTGTCAATGCTCACTGGCCACATTTGATTTGTAGTTCGACACTTTTGGGCTCAAATTGGCTATGCTTTGTTTCCACTTTCTGCTCAGAAGCAGCAAAGTAGAAATTGACTTTAAGTGGAGGATTTTGTTTTTCATATATTTAAATAGATATAAGGTTGGTAATAAAATTAATTATTTTTGTTGAAATTTGACTACATGGATTGTTTTAATTTTCTTTTTTCAACAGGAGGATGTTTTATAGCTTGGCCAATTTCTTTTTGATTTTGTTTAAAGCCAAAAGGTTTTTGAACATAACCCTTTCATCACAGTAGACAGGTCTTAGCGTCCAATAGTCATCCTGCTGGGTTATGTCCTCAAAGGCTTCTTCTCTCCAAGCATCCCACATCTTCTTGAAACTTGATGCTTGGTCCCTGTAATAAAATTATTGCCTTCATTAGTATTCTTTATAATGCTGGCATTTTGGCTCAAGTTCATCTTTTTTGATTTCTTCAGGCATATTTAGCAGATCCAGAAAAGAGTTCAGCTGACTGGGAGTTTGGAAATTCATGAAGTCTTTGGGGGCACACTTGAAGTATTTCCTTGGAAATTCAGTCCCGACTGTTGTTGGATCTTGAACGTTCCATTGGAGGTAATTGAGAAGATCTGCATCTGGTGTGCTCACGGCGTTTTCATTATCATCTAAGGTTGAGGGTAACACCTCAGGGTGCGCCTTGGAAGCCTCCCTGTAGTGAGCACCAATTGTTGGGTTTCCCCAGATGTGCTCGCTGGTGCTAATGCTGGGTAACCCAACAAGTAGGCTGACTGCAAGGGGCTAAAATCAGCCAAGAGGACAGAGGTGGCTCCAGATGCACAATGAAGAATCTTCCATTATTAGAATAAATTATACTTGAATAAAAATGAGATAAATTGAATCCTATTAATGAAAGTGTTTTATTAGATTGATACTCGGGGATTTTTATAGGGGTATTTGGGGACACGTGCCTCAAGGATTGTTGTGGCCCCATCCAAGTAGGGTTTCTCCTGGCCTTCTGGGTTGCCCACTATTCTGATCCTTACTCAGATCTCGCCACCCTCGTGACCAGGTCAAGTGATATCCCAGGTCACATGTCTCAAGGAATGGAGATGTACCATTTCCTAAAATTCAGAGTAACTTATATGAATCCCTGAATTTGGTATACTTGCTAACACTATAGATTTGACCCTTATTTTTGAATCTGTTAAGCCATTTGGGATTTACGCCCCTTAAATGGGGGTATCAATCCTTCCCCTGGACAAGGCTTTCACCTAACCCAGGGAAAAGTCTGACAACCCCAGAGGCCAAATTTCATCTTGCTTCAGGGGAGCACAATGGGGCTAAGAGGCACCACATGGGAACGTGCAAGGTGGAAGGCAAGATACTTGGGGGAATGTATTGACCTGAGGAATTATGGCTGATCAATCTAAATTGAAAGTGTTTTCCACTTGGTGGAAGACACTATGGGGTTTTTGCTGCTGCCCCATTTTGGAGCAGCGGGAAGTAGGCCAAGGACATTTGGGCTTTTTAGTGATAATATTGGTAAAAAAAGCGGAAGTCAAGTTTACATGGCTGTGAGGCTGAGGTAAATTAATAAAAAATGTTTGGGGTTTTTGCTAGTGGGTGGAAAGAAATCAATTTAAATTGATCTGTTTATCTTAATTAACAATGTGGCCTAATAAATGTGGAGTAAATTAATTCTATAACGCAATGTAGATATGTAAGCAAGGTACTATAACCCTTAGTTTAATTGTTAAATAAAATATTAATTAAAAATATAAAAACTATAAAATAGACTTATATAGTGGCCAGACCAAATTCAACATTTCCTACCTCTTGACCAAACATTAGCGCAAAAATGAGCGGGGTCCAGTATTAGTATTTGGATGATGTGGTCTTTAGGCCAGTATGAAGTTGTCAATTTTTTTTTTTTTTAATTGTTTGGTATCTTCACCAGTAAGGCAGGATATGGTGGGTTTTTCATAGAGTTTTTTAGTAATCTGTGGCTTTACCCAATTACTGCAAATCAATATAAACTGACATCCTCCTTTGTAATAGTTGCTTCACTCTGTACAGGCAACAAATAAAGAATATTATGATTTGATGCCTTTTGTGTGGATGAGGTAAGAGCAGGTGTTTTCCAAGGACACATTAATTTTTCCATAATTAGGGTAGATAGCAGTAGGTTTAACAATGGGATCCATTTTATATTGACGGAGCTGAGTAAGAAGTTTACCATAATAGATGTCAGAAATTTGTAAAGTAAAATCCGTTCTGACGAGGGATTTTTATGGCCCATTTCAAAAATACATTTTTATCCAGACCAAATCGAATCCTAAATGGTTTTTAAGATATGCTGATGCAAATCTAAAGTGTTTCAGCAGCCTTTTTTTTATCTTAAAGTATAATTCCCATACTAGACTTGTTTTTAACATCAAGGGAGTTGAGTTTGTGCTGTGGTTCCTTTTTTTAGTACTAGATGGTCCCAACCCAAGGGGGGATTCATCGATGTTGTGCTGTGGTTCCTTTTTTGTGTAATAAAAAAGAGTGTCTAAAAAATCATGAGTTTTTTATAAAAGTTAGCTTTAAGTCCAAGTGCCCTCATATTATGAGATCTATTAAGCAAAAAATTCTCATGGGGTATGACTATAGAAGAGACAGAAACTAGAAGGGTACTGTTGGGATTTTTAATGCATACATTATCCAGCCGTTGCAGATTATAAGACCAATTTGTCTTTTCCCGTTCAGGTTTGCTTCAGTAATAAGCAACATTAAGGAATGTTGGATTTATCAATGTTCAATAACTATTGTTTATATTTGTTTCCCTATAAAACATTAACTAATCTATTTTATAATTTAAATCTTAGGTTGTTGACAATCAATGTTTGTTAATATGATCAAAAAATATTTTTAGAATTTTAATTGCTGGCTTACTTATCAGCAATTTTTATGTGGACCAAAAGGGTTTGTCACCAACTGATGAGGGTGTTTTCAGAGTTACTGAAGCGTTTCCAAAAGTCTATATGACAGTAGCTTGCAGGTTAGCCTGTGGGATGCGACCTGCTATTAATGGGTAAATGGTCCCATTACAAAAAGCAGGTTGTTAGCTTAAAAAGGTTGATCGCTGGGGTTGGATAAAGGCGTTTGGTTACGCTGTTTCCAAATGCAATTCATGGAGGGTTGTATCTAGTCATATGGATCCCAAATAGATGAATGAAGTGTTTCTATCATTCAGGAGTACTCATTATTGATTAAGTTCATCAGTTTAAGAATGATTTCCTATTTTGATGACAACAGAAGGATCAGGCACTAAATTTCCTATTAAAACCCTTTTTTATTTATTAATAAAGATAGACATTACAGTAGTAAGTTCAATAGTTATATAATTTTTATTGTGCTTTTATGAAAAAAAGAAGATATAGTTTCTCTTATAAAATCTTTTATTCTCAAGAACCCTTGTGTAATAGTGGAAGGGAAAGATTCACTTGTTCAGTTGGTTCTCAAGTACCTTTGTTAAAAAGTTGAAGGGAAACTTCCCTTTGTTCATATTGTTTCTAGGTTACCAGGAGAAAAGTTGTCAGTACCTTCCACTAAAAGAACACCTATGCGAGTTTTTTAACATTAGTCATGAGAAAAAAAATAGATAGTTGTCTTCATACAACTATCACTGTACCCATATTATCAAAAAAAAACTCAATCACAAAGGAACTTGTGCAGTAACCCCTATAATGTTTACATTTGGGGATCACTACAGGAGATATTTGTCACAGTTAGTGACATGTTTACCTGGGTTAGACCTCTCATCCAAGGACAAGCATCTGAAGCCACTGGAATCAAAGTTAGAAACCTTGAGAGACACTAATGTTTTCTCTAAGGTCATTGACTGAAAAAAGGATTATTACTTTTCCAGTCAGGCTTGAAGCTACTGGAACTAAAGCTGCTTAAAATCTGGCAGCAGAAATTGTTAAAAATTCAGAAAATCCCAGATACAAGGTAACTGAATTTGGGTGAAACAAAAATTTTCAATCTCTTTGAAGGCTAAAATCTTTTGGTTCAAATCAGTTTATCTAAATGGTTTTAAAACTATTGCAAAACTCCCCTTTTTTATTAGTATCAAAGCTGATATATGTCTTTGCTTTTCTCAGATATTCAGATCTTTGAAAAATATTTAGAGTAATTTCTGCTTTTGTCTTTTCTGTTTAAATATTTTAAAAAACAAGCTGTTTTTAAACCTATTGCAATGGCCAGACTCACTTTAAGATTCTGGTCTCACCCTCCTGTTGGATTTGAAACCAGCATCTACTCCACAACATATTCCATCAAGTCTGATGCCTCTTATTTTAATGATTTCAGCCATATTCCTTATTCAAACTCAGTCAATTCTCAAGTACTTCTCTCCCTAATAATTTGGGTCATCTTGGTTTGCTTTTTGATTTAGTATATATATAGAATCACAAAGAGTGGATAGTATAGCGGGGTTTCTGCTCCACTCTGGGTTGGTTTTGATTGAAGCATGTTTGAAACCAGAACAGGATAAAATCTTGGAATGTTATTGTCCCAAGGTTGACCCGTCCCAATTAAATTTTATATATATGGAATCACAACGTAAATGACTTTGAACGCTTCTTCCTGCTTCTTGGATACTTTTCCCTCTTTTGGAATCTTCTATCTAGTGCGTTACCCTCAGAAGCCTCCTGAGCTCCTTTTTTCTTATATTTTCTGAGAAAAGACTAGATTAATTTGTGATGGCTTCTTCTTTTGGAATGCTAGAGTGAGAACAACACACTTATAGTTGACCACTTTGAAACTGTTCACAGAGCCAGTACTTTTGTATCACTCCTGGCTTTGGGTTTTACCCTTATCAAAGGGTGTGCTGAGGGTGTTTCAAGGCTTACTCTGTCAGGGTAAATCCTGACACTAGTGGAATTCTAAGATTATAATATATTGGCAGTCAGATCAATATGATATGCAATGAAGTTAGATCGAATAATTATATATTAAATTAATGATTGTAGTGAAAATATTCGATTAATCCTTTAAATCACTTCATTTGCAATAGTAACAGTCAATTAATCGCACCAAAACGAATTTATGATAAACTAAGATCATTTCCCACTGCCTTTCAAAATCACATGCAAGTTGCAATCCCATAAGCTCCAGAGAAGAATAGTGCACTGTTTAAGATCAATTAAGCTTAAGTAAGTCCAGGAAGTTGGATGGTATATAAAATCAAGGCATTCATTTGTTTAATCTTTGTGGTCAATAAAATTATTCTTATAATGCAAACACTATTAAGTTTATTTACTAAAGTGTTATCATTAACGATCTACCACCCAGCCTACAAGAAACTCCCTTCCAACTTTCTCCTTTTAAAGCCATGTCTTTAAGCAACTCCCATAACAGCTTACCCACTATTCCTTATACCTGGACACCTCTAGTGTCCTTGTCATACTGGGCTAAACCCCTTGGTTATGCTGGCTCATGGTTAGCTACCCCAACCAGGTCAGTAGTACACCAGTTCCTGACAATTTGACCACCACTATCTACAATAAATATCCCTTTGCGTTTTTTTATTGGAGGCTTTGATATATGCCTTGTTGATGGGAAGTTACCAATTGCTGATGCGGAAGTTTTCCCCAGTAAAGAAAGATAAAATAACTTATAAAGGAGCAGTAGGACCCGTCAAGTGCAGACAGTTAGTGTGGCCAACCATACACCTATGACTTACCCTAAAGTTCCCTTGCAAAAGATATTATCTTTAGCTGAAGTGAAAGAAGATCTTACGTTGTTGGGGGCACCTTTTAAAGCTTATCCTGAGACCTATTCAGATGATGAACGGAAAATTATGGAAGTGGGTTCACAACTCACTGGTGATGTGCTGAGTTGGTTTATAAGTAACCTAGAAGAGAATGATAATGTGTGCACTAAATATGAGGAATTCAAAAGTTAATTGTTAGCTGCAGCAATCCACACTAACACCAGATTAGAGTAAAGGATAGCCTTGATAAATTTTCAGCAAGAAGGGAAAACTGTTGAGGTATACATAAAGATGTTCATGGATATCTTTCAGAAGACAGAGTTAGATGAAGAAATGGGAGCACTTTACTTCAGACAAGGGTTAGGAAGCCGCTTAGCAGAATTAATCAGACATCATCCCAGCATGCTGCCATTAAAAAAGGTTATTTTATCACACAGAATCTAATGGTGAGTGTTGGCGGACCTAAAGGATGCTGTATTCAAGGAAATTACAAGAAGAAAACCCCCAGACCATCGTTTCCTCATTAAAGAATGATACTCAGTCTTATCCATTATTAAGTGTGAACTTACATGTTGGAGAGAAGTGTTTGAAAACTATGGCTTTGCTGGACAGTGGGGCCTCACGGAACTTCATCTCAGAGCATGAAGTGAAAATGCTGGACTTGCATGCAAAGAAACCTTTGATGAAAGTAACCTTGGGAAATGATAAACAGTCTTTAGCTTACCGCTGCTCACGTCACATTGACTTTAAGTTTGGGGTAAGTAAAATGAAAGTTGAGTTTTGGGTCCTGCGTAGTTCACCCCATCCTGTAATTCTTGGGTATCCTTGGTGGACACAGGTTGAGCTCCAGCACAATTATGGACGGAACTCTATCACAATTAAGCTAAAGGATAAGCTCCTTGAGAGTGTGTTAGAAGAGCATAAAGGTTTGGACATGTCCGCAACTGTAAATCAGGTTGGTCCATTGGAGCCTTGTAAAGGAAAGATCCCTGAGTATCTCTCAAAATGGGCTTTACTTTTTGGAGAGGAGGAGGCTAAGCAACTACCAGCTCATGGATCCTTTGATCACGCGATTGATTTACTAGAAGGGAAGCAGCCCACCCATGGACCTATTTATAGTTGCAATAAGAGGGAACAAATTGCCCTAAGAGAATATCTGGATACAATGCTTAAGAAAGGGTTCATACGGGTTTCCCGCTCTCCCTGTTCATCACCCTTGTTGTTTGTTAGTAAGAAGGATGGTGGACTACGGCCATGTATAAACTACCAGAAGCTCAATGATATAACCATAAAGAACCGATATCCCTTACCTGATGCTGATCACTTGAGCGACCAATTGTCTGGAGCTAGAATTTTTTCCAAAGTTGACTTGAGCGATGCATTCAACCAGATACAGATTAAAGAAGGTGATGAGTGGAAAACAGCGTTTAAGACACGATTTGGGCTATTTGAGTATTTGGTGATGCCATTTGGGTTGTGCAACGCACCTAGTACATTTCAACAAATGATTAATATGGTGCTGGGTGGCTATCTGGACCACTTCTGCGTAGCTTACCTTAATGACATTTTCATCTACAGTAAGACGCAGAAGGAACACTTATTGCACTTAAATTTGGTCTTTGAACAACTTGGAAGGTACAACTTGCATGTGAAGCTATTAAAATGTGAGTTTGCACAGGAGGAAGTTGAATTTCTTGGTTATGTTGTGGGCAGGAATGGGTTCACCATGGCACCTAGCAAAGTGGATGATATCACATCTTAGCCTACACCTAGTAGCCAGAAGGATGTTTGTAGTTTCTTAGGCTTGGCAAATTTTTGTAGGAATTTTTTCAAAGACTTTTCTTCTATTGCGTTACCCTTAACACGGCTTTCATCAGAAAGTGTTCCATATAAATAGTCTCAGGCAGCGAAAAATCTTTTTCTGACTTGAAGGCTTCTTTTGTTTCTGCACCTGTGTTGGAAATGCCCAATGATGAAAAGCCCTTTGTGGTTGAGACTGATGCTTCAGGATACGCTCTTGGGGGGTTTTATTGCAGGAGGGGGATGACAGTAGGCTGCATCCTGTAGCCTACTATTCCAAGAAATTCATCCCAGCGGAATGAAACTATCCTATCTATGACAAGGAAATGTTGGCTGTTGTTCAATGTCTCAAACACTGACGCCAGTACCTGTGTGGGGCAAAGTACCCAGTGAAAGTTTTGATTGACCATAAAAACTTGACTTACTTTTTCACCCCACGGCAATTGAACCAACGTCAGGCACAATGGGCACTTACTCTGGCGGATTATAACTTAGACATTGGTTACAAACCTGGTAAAATAATATGGTTCCAGATTCCTTAAGCCGGCGTCCTGACATGATCCCTGAAGAGGGGGAATTTCCAAGTTTAATACACAGGTGCTTCTGAAGACCAAGGATCCCGCTGCATTATTATCTCATCATGTGCTAGTGGGCCGTGGAGATGAGATTTTGGATGTTCAAAATGATGATGCTTTCTGTCAGAATGTGAAGAATGATCTCATTCAAAACTTAGACAGTGTGTGGTACAAAAAGGGTTACTCGGTAAAGGGTCAGTTATTATTCTGGAAAGATTGTTTTTATGTGCCAGAAGGACCTTTAAGATTGGATGTCATGCGCGAGCACCACGATGTAGGCATGGCAGGACACCCTGGGAAGAATAAAATGATCCAACTGATTCAAAGAACTTACTGATGGCCTGGCCTTAGAGGGGATGTCTTAAAATATGTGGCAAGTTGTGAGGTCTGTGGGCGCACCAAGGTTCGTAGAGGACTTCCTGAAGGAAATTACAGCCATTGTCAATCGCACAAAAGCCATGGGAGTCAATATCCATGGATTTTATAGTAGGGCTACCCCGTTCCCAAGGATTCAATGCAGTGTGAGTGGTGGTAGATAGATTTGCTAAAATGGCTTATTTTATCCCAACTACTACCAATGTCACGTCTAAAGAGATAGCTAATCTGTTTTTGAGAAATGTATTCCTGCATTATGGTACTCCTAAGGAGGTGATCTCAGACAGAGGGCCTCAATTCACATCATATCTGGGAAACAGCTCCTTGTAGACCTTGGAATCAAGAGATGTTTATCCACTGAGTACCATTCGCAGACTGATGGACAGACTGAGAGAGTTATCAGGTGCTGGAGCAGTACCTGAGATGCTATGGTAATGCAGGGCAGTACAACTGGGTTGAGTTGTTGCCTATGGCCCAGTTCTGTTATAACACTATAGATCACTCTTCAACTGGAATGTCACCGTTCAAAGCTAACTATGGGTATGATGTGAAATGGGAACCATTACCATCTGTTAAAGTGGATAACCCTCCTGTGAGGGAATTTTTACGGAACATTCATCAAACTCATGCACTTTGCTTGGCTAATATGAACCGAGCAGAACATACTTACAAAGACTTTGAAGATAAGAAGCGTGTGCCTGGTAAGGTGTTGGAAGTTTTAGCCAAGTTTACCTGGATGCTCGCAATATTCCTTTGGAAGTACCATGTCAGAAACTTGCCCATCAGCGCGTAGGGCCATACAAGGTCATAGAGGTTATAGGAAAGGTGGCTTACTGTCTTGAATTGCCTGAAGGTTGGAAGATTCACAATGTATTCCATCTTTCCCTCTTGCACAAAAAAGAAGGAATCTCCCTACCACACCAGAAAGTCAAAGAGCTAGCGCCACCACTAATTAAAGGTCCCTGTCCTGAGTATGAGGTGGAGGCTATTAAAGGGTGAAGAACACACCATGGTAAAAAGCAATAATTTGGTTAAGTGGGCCGTATATCCTGAAGAAGAGAGCACTTGGGAGCCTGAGGAGAACTTAAAGAATGCAGGCAAGCTATTAAATAAATGGAAGAAGAAGGCCTCGCAGGTAGCTTCAGCCTTGGTGGAGGATGATGTCAGGGTAAATCCTGACACTAGTGGAATTCCTGAGATTATAGATATTGGCAGTCAGATCAATAAGATATGTGATGAAGTTAGATCGAATAATTGCATATCAAATTAATGATTGTAGTATAAATATTCGAATAATCGTTTAAATCACTTCATTTGCAATAGTATTCAGTCAATTAATCGCACCAAAACGAATGTATGATGAGACTGAGACGATTTCACTGCCTTTCAAAATCACATGCAAGTTGCAATCCCATAAGCTCCAGAGGAGAATAGTGCACTGTTTAAGATCAATTAAGCTTAAGTAAGTCCAGGAAGTTGGATGGTATATAAAATCAAGGCATTCATTTGTTTAATCTTTGTGGTCAATAAAATTATTCTTATAATGCAAACACTATTAAGTTTATTTACTAAAGTGTTATCATTAACGATCTACCACCCAGCCTACAAGAAACTCCCTTCCAACTTTCTCCTTTTAAATCCATGTCTTTAAGCAACTCCCATAACAGCTTACCCACTATTCCTTATACCTGGACACCTCTAGTGTCCTTGTCATACTGGGCTAAACCCCTTGGTTATGCTGACTCATGATTAGCTACCCCCAACCAGGTCAGTAGTACACCAGTTCCTGACACCCTCACTTAAGAAACTCATATGGTGTGAAGTACCTGCCACTACTCACTTAACACTATCCACCTCCTGATACTCAAAATACTTAAAAAGATTAACAAACTGTCCAAGTTTTAGGGCTTGTCATAAGTCCAAGGCAAGGATTTAGCTGACGTTCTCCTCTTCCAACTATTTCTTTGTGATATCTCTGAGAGTGCCCATTTTTGGTTACTCTCCTCTAATGAGACTAATAGAACCCTTTTTAAAATTTCTCATCGCTTTGGAAGCCTTTTTTAAACCCCACAAATTCCCTCCTGCTATTTTAAGTGTTATGACTCCATTTTTCACTTGGCCAAGAGAAACCTCGCTACTGACCATTACTTACTCATGTTATAAGAAAAGACTCTAAGACTGGTTTCACTTAAACAGTTGAAAATGGTCATTCTATGAAAGTCCCTGAACAATACTGGTGCTTCCCTTGTAATATAAGATAATCTCCCCCTCCTTAGCTTAGACTTGCTCCATCCTCACGTCCATGCTGTCCTACAGTATTTGCGCTACCAACCCTAATTGTAACGTGTAATTTCAGAACTTGGAGATCAACAACTCCGTCTTAGTTGTGCACTCTCAGGGAACCTATCTCGTTAATTTAACGCTGGTCAACATTCTGATCACATTGTGACCTATTCAGTTGAGAGACTAGCTTTCATGGATACCTCCAACCTGATCTTCAAATATTCCCAAAATTGTGTTGCCAAAGTGCTGTTTAGAACCAGCAGTGAGCTTACCAGCAGGTGAGACTTAAACTTCTGCTATAGTTGGAGGTCTCCTAGCCACTTTCCCTGCACCGATGAACTCCATGGAGTACCCCTTTTTTACTCAATAGTAGAAAAGTAGTAAGTATATCTCGTTTGCTTCATGGCGTTCACTTTATTCTAGCTCTGGACCTTTTGTTACCATCGTAGAACCTATGCCTCCTACCCAACCTGACATCTTTTTTGGCCAGGTGAATCATATCTTTATTTTTACACCATAGTCACCCTTCTTGGCTGATCCCATTCAGAAATGAGTGGATATTCACAAAGAGTTTGTTGAAGACAAACTCTCCCTGGCGAACCACTCCATAAGCCAGGCTGTTCTTACTGGCGTGGTTTCCTACATTAAGTATCTCCCTTCCTCTGAGTGTAGAGCATCAAGTTATCCCACTTCTTTCACGTCCCATGGGAACCTCACTGGCAATGTGAAATCTTACTCCATTGAACTCTCTGAGAAATATTCTCACCTAATTCCCCCTTCTGGGGTTAGAGCTATCATATATGGTCTTTAACTCCTCAGTTAGATAGCATTTCATCTGCGTACCTCTTATTCATAGATACCTTCTCCTATGCTGGAAGGGACTTCCAAGCGCTCACTTTGGTGGGCACTAATGCTACTAAAAACTTCATCTGTCAAGAGCATGTGGAAGCCTTAGATCTGTCCTTAGGAAAGGGTCAGTTTGTAAAGAGCGGGGAGTCTCAAGTTATCCCACGCTACAGAGTTCTATCCACTTTTCCTTTTGTTGTGAACAATGGGCACTTTGTAAAGACTTTCTCCAAGACTAAGAACCTCCTGTATCCCGTTATTTTATGTGTGGCTGGTGGCGACGCTTTGACTTCTTCACCAATCTCAAGGACTTTACTATTCTGAAAATTTTCCAGAAGGAGTTACGGTTACTATCCCTTGCCTTGATGAAATTGCTCTTGCGTTACCAGGGAGATGAGCTCCTCCCCCAAGGTAGGCTTAGCCTCAATTTAACCGACCACCACTCCTGCTACTAAACTAATCCTGCCTGCATATATCAAGAGTTATGAAGACATGTTTGATCCTTCTAAGGCTCGCCAACTTCCTGAACACACCAAGTAAGATTTTGAATCTAAGTTGACCATTGACCTAGTCAAAATATCCCCTTCCATCTACCCCTTGTCATTAAGGAAGGAGGCCTCCTTGGACATTTGGGATGAAATTTTTCCTAAGGGTTAACTTTTTAAAAAAATTTGTGTGTTCCCTTCTTAAATGTGTGGAGAAACCAGATGGCTTTCTTCGCCCCTGAGTTGACTATGGGGATTTTGAACACCAGTACAGTAACAGTTCCCCATCCACTCCCTTTGGAGCAACAGATTGCCCACTATGTAGAGAAGGCCTGAGTGTTCATCAAGCTAGATTTCCTAAACGCCTTCAACTAGATTTGTATCAAGTTTGGCCAAGAGTGGTTGACCTCTTCCTGCACCCAGAAAGAGTTCAAGGCCATGTTTTTTGTTTTAAAGAACGCTCCCGCCTGTTTTTAAATGTTCATTGATGCTGTTCTAAAACCTTATGGGGCTCTGCGCAATAGTCTATATGGACTTAATGATATTCTCCTCAGATTAAGAGGCCTACGCCTGCCACCTTATGGATTCCATGGAGAGGTTAGCACATGTGACCCTTACTAACAAAGTTAGTAAGTGCGAGTTCTTTAAACCCAATGTATAGTTTTTAGAAAACATTATCTTCTCCCACGGCTACATGATTGCCACTGATAAAGAAGAAGCTATCCGCAATTGGGCTACTCTATGATCTCTCACAGAGGTAAGCCGCTTCCTTGGGACTTGTAACTTTCTCAAGAAAAACACCTGAAGCTTTCTGAAGTCTTTTCCCCTCTCTACACCGCATCTGGGAAATTTTTCAGCTGGAACACAGAATGCAACGCCACATTCCATGATATTAAGTCTATACTTTTGCTCTTGTCCTTTGTTAGCACACGCAAACCCTAGCCATCCTTTTATAATCATAACTGATGCTTTTAATTTCTCAGTGAGAGCATCTCTGCTTCAGGAAGGGGAAGACGGAGTGAAGCGTCCCATTGACTATTTCTCTAATAAGATGTCCCTAGCTCAGCTTAGTACGCCATCTGCAAAAAGGTACTACTTGCTGTTGTTGAGGCTGTACACCACTGGCGCCACCATCTTAAAGGCTCCAGGTGCCCCTTTAATGTCCGCATTGACCAAAAGGTTAGATGTAATACCACTCCTCCCAGAAGATGACCCCTTCACCAGTCCATGTGGCTAGAAATCATTTCAGTGTTTTTCTATAATACAACTTCAGTAAGGGTACCCCAAACCTGTTGTCAGATGCCCTATCACGGAACCCTGCCTTTGTCCCAGATCCAGCTCTAGTTGAATCCCATAATACTCTGGTGTTGATTAAGCTGGAACAGCTGAAGGAAATCCCACTTGCTAACTCCCCACTTTGCTTGTGATGGAGTCCCTGGAAGGAGACTGACACCCCTACCCGTGTTAGGTTTTCTCAGACCTTATCAGCAGACTACGTTAAGATCAAGCAAGCCTTTCAGAGAGATGGCGAACCACTAGACAAGGCTACCAGTTTTTTGATGGGGTGATCCTCCATCAGGGCAAGTGGTGGATAGCACCTAAAACTTTAAAAGGAGGTGATTTGCAAAGCATTGACCCTCCCACTGCTGACATCCCTGGCAGAGACAAGACACTTAAGTTGGTCTGACTCTCCTACAGTTGAAAGCCATCGCCATTGATGTTTCCAAATTCAGAAAATCCTGTTTGACATGTAATCGATCAAAACCTAATCTTCAGAAGTGCGCTGGCCTACTTGTCCCCCTCCAAGTTGTGGAGGACCCTTGGATGTTGGTGTCTGTTGGTTTCATCATGAAACAACCCTTGTCCTAGGGCTATGATGCAGTGATGGTTGTGGTGGACCAATTTTACCAATATGGCCTATTCTTTTCTCTTGTAATGCTACAATCACCTCTATCCAGACCACCCACTTCTTTGTGACCAAACTTTTTTGCCTCCATGGCATCCTGAAAAAAATAAAAGATAACATGGCCTTCAATTACTGCTCAGTTCTTATAATCCTTACTATCTATCTTAGGATTCTGACCTTCTTCTCCACAGACTTTCATCCTCATTTGGTTTGACAGACAGATAAGGTGAACAAAGGTTTGGAAAAATTCTTACATAGCTATTCCAGTGCAGAACATAAAAATTTGGGCATACCACCTACCACTAGAAAAATACACCTATAATAAACCTAGCTCATTCCTCAACAGGCACGTCACCTTTCATTGCAAACTATGGCCACATCACAGCTTCAGCCTGAGTCCACTGTAGAGTCCACAGTTGTTGCTGCTAATAAGGCTCCAGGGCTCAGAGACATACACCAGACAGTAAAGTATTATCTAGTTGACGCTATGAGGATCCACAAAGCATATGCTGACTGCAAGCGCCATAAAGGCCTGAATACAAGCTATGAGACTTGTTTATGGTCAATGATAAGAATCGCCACTTGAAGCATCCCTGCCATAAGTTAGGCCCTAAGAGTCTTGGACCCTTCAAGATCATCAGGAATTTTGGCCCGTCATCTTACTAAGTTTACCTACCACCATCCTTTAAAGTGCCCAGCACCCTCCACAAGTGCCTCCTGACCCCCTTTGAAGGTCCCATGCCTCCCCACCATGAGCTAGTGATAGTAGATGTTGAACCCCAATAATCAAATTGATGCCATCATCGCCTCCAGTTTATCCCAAGGTCGCCTCAAGTATTTGAGCCCTGTAAAGGCTATGATAAAACTGAGAACAGCTGGGTATCTCACAGAGACTTCTCAAATGCTCAGGAGCTGATGCGTGCCTTCCATGATAGATTTCCCTATGGTATAGGCCCTGTAACTCAAGCCTCATTAGTACCAAGAAGTTAATGACCCCTACAAGAACTTTTCCTTAGCCGATGTCACCACAAGCTGGGTGGAAACCCATCCAAGAGCGGAGTATGATGTCACAGTTAGTGACATTTTACTTGTGGTAGATGGCAATCCAAGGCCAAGCATCTGAAGCCAAAGAGATTAGAGCCAGTTCCCGTGAGAAACACTAGTGATCTCTCTAAAGTCATTGACCAAAAATGGGCACTTGATTTTCCAGTCAAGCCTGAAGCTACTGTCATTAAAACTGATGAAAATATGGTGGAAATAGGGTTATAAATCGACAAAGATTTACCAGATGCATTGTAATTAAATTTGGTCATGTTCAAAAAAATTGATCTCTCTAAAAGGCATAGACTTGTTGTCTCTGAACAGTTTATCTTAATTGCTTTGAATTTATTACAATAACCCCCCTTTATATTGGTATTGAAGCTGATAAATGGTTTTCTTTACTCAGATATTCAAATACTTTACATCAAATTTAGAGTTTTTTTTATGAATAAGTATACCCGCGTTTTAAGGACTTTATATTATCAAACTATGGTTAAAACCTATTGCGTTGTCCAAACTCAGTTTAAGGTCTGGTCCTTTTCTCCTGTTAAATGTGAAAATAAAGCCTGTTCAGTGATCTATTCCATTGAGTCTGCCGCTTCTTTTTTCACTGATTTTTCGCCATAATCCTTATCCAAAATCACTCAACTCTCAGAGACTTCTGTCTCTGATGATTTGAGTCATCTTAGTACGCGTTTTAATTCAAAACTTATATGAAAACACAATTGAGATGACCTTAAAGTTTGCTTCCTGCTGCTTTGACACTATTCCCTCTTTTGGCATACTTTAACAAAGTGCGTTACCCTCATCAGCCTCCTGCACTTCATTTTCTTTATAGTAATTGAGTTTTCAGACCAAAATATCACTTCAAACTGTCTGCAACATGTCTATAAAATTAATTTTTCTGTGGCATTGTACTGAATTGAGGATGATGAATGAGAATACTCTGATTTTGGCATCACAATCTTATCTGACTACCCTGTAAGAACAATTACTGAGAGCTGAGGGGGAATCAAGCAGGCCGAGAAGGCCAATAATATTCTATATTGAAAAGTCACTTTTTGAAGAGAAAAAAGACTGAAGCAATCAGAGATTGATGTTCCAGAAGGCTGCTTGTAAAGCAGATAAAGAACAATTTTGTTAGCTCCAGCATGATGTAACGCAAACCTTAAAGCATTTACTAGACCTTGTATGCTATAAATGCAACTGTTCTCAGAAGGAGCCAGATATAGCTGACAATGATATAGATAAATAAAGTACTGTTGGGAAATTACATCCATCAATAAATATTCCTAGGACTTTTTCAGCACTTTTGGAGATGACTCAAAAGTATACCCCAGTGGTCAATAGGGTTATTGGACAAGTACTTCATTCACATTAATGACTAATAATATTTGGAATACTTAAAAACTACCTGTGTTTCAATGGGATATCGCCACGTCCTTCTTCCATATATTTAAAATAATGATGTTTTAATATGGCGACTGTCATAATGTGGAACCAGTTATAGATTGTTTAGAAATCAATTGTCAAAATTTAGTGTTGCCCCACCTCAGCAGGTATAATTGGACATATGAAGAAGACAAGTAAGAGATTATGAGACGAGTTTGGCAGCCCTGAATGGATGTCTAGCTCAAATAGGAGTTCATGGGTATACAGTTCAAGAAGGACGAGACCTTAGCACTTTTGCTAATCATTTTTATTAGAAAGTGAAAATCCTTACTGGTACAAATATACTGTCAGATTTTGATTCTTGTATTGCCACGCAAACGGCTCTTTGGCCCTAACAATACCTGCACCAATATATGATTATCAGTGTTAGCAACCCAAACTTCCCCTTTGCAGATGGTGGAATATGTGAAGATGGTAAGTTTGAATTTAAATGCCCCTAATCAAACTCCCAAATCTTTACAACTGATAAGGATCAGAATATGAGGAAATTCAATTAGACAAATAATAATTTTTCAGAACTGGTTTTATCAGGGAAACCACTTAATGTGTTAAAATGGACGTATAAATCCCATAACCGCTGTAATAATGTGGTGCAGATGGACATTTTGATGCCCTATGTCGAGGAAAGAAGCCTAAAGTGCATTTCATCTTCTTTTGCCTCAAGTGAAGGAAACTGACAAGGAGATATTAAAATAGTTAGCATATTAGATATAGAATAACCAAAGACTGCAGAAAACCTTATATCACCTGATATATGCCTAGAAGGATTAGATATTTAGATTTATATTTGGAAGAGCCTAGAGAGGATCCACTTTATCATTTTTAATTTCAAATGTAAATTCTGTCACAATAGCAAAATCAAAAATGATGATGATTTATCTGTAAATAGTTTAATAGACCTCTTGTCCTTATGCATGTTGACTGATTAACAAGGCAAGAAATTCCAAGAAAGTAGACACGTTGCTCAAGTCAAAGCTTGTGGATACCAATGTTTTCATTCTGATCAACTCGATTGAGAGATATTTTTAATATCTCATCATAATAAGTTTATATGTTAGAAATGGCAAGTATTGCTGAAATTCAATTAAACAAGACAATTGTCTATTTGCAAGGAACTGACATTTGGCTATAAACTTTTCTTTATGTTATACCAGAATAATTAATTGCCAGCCTCAGAAGGATGAATTAATAAAGGATCTTATGAAAGTATTGACAAGGCAGGCCCATTTATAATATTTTCTAAGTCTGTGACTGATGCCTATAAAATAAAAACATTGTAATAGCCATATAATGAATAGGATACATAGTAGAGACTTAAAGTATTGGAACTAGAATAAATAAGATAAAAAATAACATGGACTTGAAAAACACAGAAAAATATATCTTAAAGGAAACTTTTATATAAAACTATTTATAGGAATCATTTTCCTAAAAAATCCTATATATCTGTTTTTATTTCTGCCACAAGTGTTTATCAGGATATGTTCCCATTTCCAATGTTATGAGGATAAAGGGGATATATACTATAGTAGTGAAGAAGACCTAATGAAGGTTATGTTTTTATATATCAGTTTTTGTTGTATAAAGGTCCTTTGTCATTTTTGTAGTTGTGAGTCATGAAGAACCTAATGATCCAACCTTATTAATTCATGAGATCTAAGCCTATGGAAAACTTGCGCTCAGAAATTTCCCATTAGTAAGTGTGACCAAGTAACCCTGTTTCATTTAGCTTGCTGATAATAATAAGACTCTCTTGGAACTCCAGGTAAGTGGACACCCATAACCTCAGCCAGTTTACCTCAAGTACAGCCATCCATATTGACAGATGAAAAATGCAAAAGGCAGCTGCAAAGACTAGTCAAGGATTGATAGAATTGAAAATTATTGCCACTTAACGTTCATTAGAACTTTTTAAAATCACAAATAAATTTTAATGTTTTTTAAGAAATTTATGTAAATTAAATTGGCAGAAAAAAGGAACTAGGGCGGTACCTTTCAGTGACACTTCCCTATATACTCACTAATTGGGAACTAAACCTAAGCGCACTACCATTGGGAATATTTTCTGAATTTGGTCCCAGCAGATTGTCACTATAAACGATCTTTGATAATTACTTGGATCTGACCTGCCAGATTGGATTAGCATTGATTTTGCTTGCGAGAATAATCATTCTAATCCTGATTGTGCTTGGTGTGTTTATGATGACCCTATGCCAGATGGCAGGCTGTGTCCATGCCTGGGTCATATATGGCTGTCTCTATTGGGTAGGGAAAGGGTCAACAACACCCATACCTGTCAGGGATGGGCTTGTTTAACAAACTGCAGGGGAAAACTGGCGGATGGGAACCCTTGAATCCAAGACTAAGTTGATTCCTTTATTTTTGGAAGAATGCAACTCAACCTTCCCTGTGGAACTTGAACCTGCAGATAAACCCCTTGGACATGCACTAATTTCCTTCCGCTGGCAATGGCTTTTTTCTCCTCCACTTCCTGGTACAACTTCTGATTTTTAACCATCAATTCTTTGGTGATGAAAAGGAGTGGATGAGGCACAATTCACAAGAAAAACACCATTACTCATCTCTCGTCCACAACAAGGTCCAAATCGCCCTTAGCAATGAGAGGAATGACAACCAACTTCTTCCCCTTTTTAAGGTAGTAATTTTTCGTGGTCTAGCTGCAGGGGTTGTTCCCCAAGGTTTACATACCCTTCTCTTGTTGAACAGAGGTCGCACCCCCATCAGATACCTGATAAATATGACATACTTAGGGCCTTGGGTAACTTTATTTCCAAGCTAGTGGTAACCTTATAAGGGATTAGGAGCACCTGGATGGGCAGCGTTATCACCTCCACCAAGGCAAAATAATCTGTGCAATTATGGGAACTTGCTTACCTGTTCTCATATGAAGATAATCCTTTACAAGCCACCAATTACTGGACAAAGTGACAGGATTTCAATGATGCTAGAGTGGCCTCCACCTCCACTTCCTCCAAACTTTTGATCATAGTTTCTGGGTCAGCTTGTGCTTTCCCCTGGTATGGGGACAACTCAGAAGCATGGAAGACCGTGTGTTGCTTCCAATGAAGTGAAGAGCCAATCTGAATGCACCATTTGCTAAGATCCTCCTCCACCACATGAGGACTGGAATGCTTTCTTGAAAACTTCTGTGAGGGGACCTTTAACTGCAAATGGTACATATCCATCATCACCTGCGGCTTACCATAATCTCATGGGCAGGCAGCCATTTTCAATTAACGAACTTCTTATAATCACTTATTACCTTTATCAGGCGCAATCAAACCAGAGATTGAGTACTCCTGATCCACTGCATCTGCTCTTCAGCGGCGGGGACCTCAGTGCGAGGACATGGTCAATAAGGAATGAGAGGTTGTGCCCCAGGGTAGCTTCATACAGGAAAACCCCATTGATTAATGAGTTGTGGTATTGTATGCAAACTGCACTAGGGTAAGATTGGCCATTTAAGTATCTTACTTGTTAGAGGCATATAAGTGAAGGTACTGTTTAAGGATCTGATTAAACCTTTCTGTCTGCCCATCTGACTGTGGATGATATGCCATAGACTGACATGGCTGGAGTTTCAAAATAGCCAGAATAGCGGTTCAAAGCCAAACTGTAAACTGCAGACCACAATTGCTTACCATCTCCTGGGTACACTAAACATTGAGAAATATGCAGACAAAAATCTTGGCCATATCCTCAGAAGGAATGGCAGACATACAAGGAATAAAGAGGGAGATTTTGTGAAGCGTTCTACTACCACCATAATTACGTTGAGCCCATTGGAATAGGGAAGCTCAACTATGAAGTCAACAGATGTTAAAGTCCATGGGCCCTGTGCCTGATACAGGTGATGCAGGAGGCCTTCCTCACAAATTAATCTGATTTAATGCATGCACATGTTATAAACTAGTGATCCACATTGGAACATTATTAAAGATACTCAGACAGATGAATGCTCATTTGATGTTGAAATCCTGGCAGTATTATTGCTCGCCGGTGCTATAGCTGGGGATTCAACAACTAGTTTGAAGCAGGAGAAGTAAAACTCTTGACTGCTGTATTAAAATTATATGGGGGAAACTAAAACCACAACAATATATATGATTTATTAGTAAAAATAGATTAATTTATAAGCCTAAGGCTTAGTAAAATAAGAGATGCTTATTTATTTTATGCCTCCTATTAGTTAAGCTATTTTGAGGCTAATTGCAAAATACTAGGGGATTTATGTTAAGCAGTAGAGGGCTCAATTTGACTAAATTAAGATTTAATCTATTAGAACTCTCAAAAAGCGTTCCTCTCAATTTGGTATAAATTTGGGTGATCGTTGATAGTGTGAATGACGAACTTATTTGGTAAGTACTTAATACATTAGATCCAATCGACTGCCTTAAAACTATGTGCCCCTCAGCAGATCACTGAACTCCCTAGTAGGCTATTGGCTAATAAAAATAGTTACATTTCCTGAAACCCTTTCAAGTCTATAAAGGGGGTGCGTTTCTTTTAGAAATTGGCACTTTATTCATGCCAGTACTTGGGTAACTTGGGAGCCCGTAGCCCTATTATGCTGAGGGATGTTGATAATCTTGTGGGGTCAAAACGAGGTATTTAGTGAAATATTGGTAGTAATCACATTACTCCGAGTGGCAGGATTCAACTAAGAATTTTATAGGCATTATATATCAATAAAAGAAGGGCTATTCTTCCCCGGACTATTCTTGAAATTTAATTAACTTTTTGTCAGACATTATCCCCTTCAAATATGTTGGGAGGAGAATAAGGGCGGATAAATTGACCATGAACTCTGTTGATAACCACTCCAGAAGCATGTGACATGATGAAAAATCATCACCTCATTTGTAAGTAATGATAAATGTCCTTCCCAGATGGACCCTAGCTTCTTGCCTCTAGGAGTAATGCGGTCATAACAATACAAGACTAGATATAAGATTTTAAAAGAGGGCTGAGGTGGTCTGAGTTCCATAGCAGCTTGACCCTCTTTGATGACAGTTTTGGCTAAATTAGCCATATCATAGTCTGTAGCTATATGATGTGTTGAGAAAACTTCTTCATCGCCTTTTCAGGATCTTCAGTCTTGGCGGAGAAGGCATCTTTTTGCCAAGAGAGCAAGAGCCTTTGGTTTACTCCCATACTACATCTGGAAGGGAGACATTTTAAGGATTTGATGGTAGTTAATTCTATAAGTCATAAGAGCACTAGGAGAAGACTGACTCCAGTGACGAGGATCAGAAGTGGTCATTTTCCTTAAGATAAATAACAGGGTTCCGTTGGCTCTTTTTTATGGTACCATTTGTAGAAGGGTTATAGGGGGCGGAAAAGAGCTGTTAGGCTCCCATAGATGTAGCCCAGATCTTCACTACTCTGGAGGTGAAATTCTTCCCGTTGTCACAGAGTAAGACTTGGATCAGCCATGGTGAGTGAAAATTTTTTGGTGCATGAAAATTGAGGTAGCCTTGGTGGTTTAAGCTGGGAGAGCTACAGCTTCAACCCATCTGGTAAAGTGGTCAATGCCCACTAGTATGTAGAGATTTCCAATGGTGGTTTGAGTAAGAGGGCCTACTACATCTAGGCTTATCATGTGGAAAGGCTGTTGTGGGGTAGTGAGTTGATAAAGGTTTTTAGTCATGATGCGGGATTGCTTCTTAAAGGTTAAGCAGGCATCCAGGACTTCAAAAATAGGTTCCATGATGCCCTCCAATAGTACTATTCCTTGTGTGGGAGTCCTGCTTTTTTTATTCTCATTGGTTTTTGGACGCCGCTGGATTCCACAACAGATTTATATATAAAAAGGCTAAAAACACTAATAAAGAAAAAGTTGGTTTTTATAAGTTTTATTTTTGTGATTGCAGGGCAAGAAAAAAGAACCCTATTGATATCAGCCCATTAATATTCAACTTTATTGAGGGTTAAGGGAAATTCGATGATAAATTCAGAATAGCTTAACTAGTCCAAATTAGAAATTATGGGAATTTAACCTATAAAAGCTCAGAAAACTCACTTCATTTTGGCTGAACAATGAACGTGAAATTATTCTTGGGAAAGACGTACCTGTGGGGTAAAAATATAATAAAATTCAGCCAATCCCCATTTGATAAAATTAATGCACTTTATTGCCCCCGCCAAACCTATAAAAGGGGTGGTCCCCACGTAGGTTCTTGAATGGACCTGGTCGTGGATGGGGCGTACCATCCAATGGACGCCCCAGGATCCATCTCATGTCTGGAGTAATCCAACTGCTTGATCTCATATTAAAATCCCGTAAAGTATTCAAAATCATGTTACCATAATTTGCGGGGTTCCACCAAGAATTGGCCATGGTCTTTTAGCCACTAAAATTGTTATTATTTTTTAAATCAATATTATCATTATTGAGGACTTATAAATGTATGACATTTCTCTTCTTTGGTCAATTTTGACCCAAAACATTCTTATCTAGAAGCCTGAGGGAAAATGTCTGAAAATCTGATCCACTCAAAGATAGGCTCACTCCACCATGCCCAAGTGTAGAGTGGGCGTCCAAGATCATTGATACTCGTTCTGAAGGTTGCGGATAGGGAATCCAACTTGCCCCTACCTTCTTAAATATCTTCCGCTCTCCACCTTGAAGTTGTGAGAATGTTGTGCTAGCCTTTTATGGATGGTATCATCCTCATCGTCCCAGGCCTCAGGGGTCATAAGGAGATCATGTAATCTCTCCACTTCGCTGTTATCCAGGTAAAGACTGGGCAGCCAAGTCAACCTGTCAACATTCATATGACGCGCTCCAGCTCAGTGTTCAATGTTCATATCATAATATTGAAATTTTTAGGGCCCAATGGGACAAGCGTCCAGTGGGATTCTTCATGTTCTGTAGCCGTTT
Organism: Massospora cicadina; assembly: GCA_022478985.1. Lineage (NCBI taxonomy): Eukaryota > Fungi > Entomophthoromycota > Entomophthoromycetes > Entomophthorales > Entomophthoraceae > Massospora > Massospora cicadina. The sequence continues at coordinate 55,563 of JAKSZP010012101.1, forward strand.
TAAAGAGGCGTGGCCAGTAACCACGGTGAAGAAAGTTCAATATAGGAAAAGGCGGTAGTGTTTATCAGCAAGTAGGACAGCAAGGCACTCCTTTTGGTGATGATGTGGTTACGCTCAGCTTTTTACAGCATCTTGATGAGATAGGATACTGGATGGTCTATGCTGCTATGGACTAATTGAGTCAGGATGGCTCCAAAGTCATAGTCTGAGGCATCAGCAAACAATATGAAGGATTTACCATATTCAGGGTGACATAGGATAGGGCATTTCTGAAGCAATGTCTTAAATGTCTCAAACGCGTCTGTTTGTTCATCACCCAACTAAAGGAGTGTTTTTGCCCAACAATCGGATGAGAAGCTTGCTGAGCTGGGTGAAATTGGGGATGAACTTATGGTATTACCCCATCATACCTAGAAATACTTGGATGTCCTGGAAGTCCTTAGACACAGTCATTTTAGAGATAGCTTTAACCTTATCCTTTAAGGGCTATATTCCTTCTTAGGAAATAGCTTGTCTAAGGAAATCTATATTTTTTGGAAGAAGGTGCATTTTAATGGTTTTGACTTAATGTTAGAGACCTTTAGGCGTTGAAAGACTTCTTTTAAATGAGCAAGAATGTTGGTAACGCTGCAGAAAAGATTTTGATGTCAAGATAGAAATTACACACCTTAGCTTAAGGTCTCACATAATGTGGTCCATTGCACTTTTAAAGGATGCTGTCACAATGCACAGCCCTTTGGGTAGATGTGTAGGCTGAAAATAAAACTTCACTGCAAATGAGAGCACATTTCTCCTGGCCTTGAGGAGAAAGATCCATTTGTCAGTATCCTTTGGCCAAATCCATGGGTGAGAAGAGTTTAAAGCTGGAGAGTTGTGAAAGGGAATCATCTATGTGCAGAATAGGGTAGCTGTCTTTCTTGGTGAGGTTATTCAATTTGTGGTAGTCCATCACTACCTTATGACCTCCAATTTACTTCATAATCAGCAAGAGAGGAGACGTCCAAAGGCTTTGAGTTAGTACTAATAATCCAGCGTTTAATAAATACTTGAGTTCGACCCTCATTTGTTGCTTTTTAACCTTGGACTTAGGTAAGGTTTAGATCAAATTGGTCTGGCATCACGAACATTGATGGTGTGGCTCCAGACCTTCATGTGCCCATAATCCGTGTCAGTCTGGGAGAAGATATCGCCATAGGTATTCAATGAGTGAACTTTTTCAAGATTATCATGGGTTAGGTCACCTTAAATGTGGACGCTAGGCATAGTAGACACTGACTGGTCAGTGGGTAAACCCATATCCAACATTGACCTAATAAAGTGTACCCTGTCAATCTCTTTAAGGGGGATTAGCAGACCTTTATCTATCTCCTAATTTTTTTGATCATGATGGGTTTATTAGTGATATTTCACAATAGAATATTAATAGGTCATTGATAGATGAGGTCTAGTTTACCTGGCAACACTTGAGGTTTTAAAAAGCTTACATTATCTGGGTTGGGACCATCTAGTACTAAAAAAAAAATCTTACATTATCAATGCTAGGTATGTGCAGCAGATAGGTTTGGGTGATCTGTAGCGTAATGATGGTAGTAATCACCCATTGCTCACCATCCTTGATTATTTTTTCCTCTGAAGCAAAAAAGGTTATCCCCACTGAAGCCTCTACTAGATAAGGCAACTTTTTTGCGCTGCTCCAGATGTCATGTAGAATAAAGGTAAGGCAGAGGAATGGAACTCAACTAAGCAGGAGTAAACCCTTTTTATCAGGTACTTTTTGTTAAAATTTACAGGGGCTTTATGAACTGAGTAGGGAGAGGTAATCCTGTTTCATGTTGATTATACCGTCATACTCAATCATAAACTGAGCACCAATAAGCATGTCATAAGCGTTATTGTCCACGCCACACCAGGCGCTGACAAGATGAGCTTTCCAATCCAAATAGGCAAGGAGGAGTAGGCTCAAATAGCACGGATGTTGTTGGGACCCGCAGTTTCAAACTCCTGCATATACTTCAGGTCAGGAGCCAGCTTAATCTTTTTGATCAGCTTGGAAGAGATAACATTCACGGGGATCCAGTGTCCTAGATAGCCTTAACCTGGTCTTTTTGAGTAACAATCTCTACATTAGTTATAGTCCTTCCAAAGTTAGGGGGGAGAGCTAATGCTTCTTTAAGACGGAGAATAGATGCAAGCTTCTTAGCTGTCTCAGTAAAGTTATTTCTATAAATTTTTGGGTATGAGAATGGTGTATTGTTCATACCAGCGAAGCAATAACCTGGTGGCATAACTAGCGGTAACAATAACCTCATGGCACCCCACACTTAATTAAGATAGATTTTTTCAGGGATCAGGCCTTATTTACTCCTTCAGGATTCAGCTGATCTGTTATACCTACTTCAGGGGCTCCTAGGTCCTAATAGTCGACTTCATCATAGCCCCCCTTCAGACTCGTCATAATAAGGGTTGTCCATGCACATTGGGTGGATGCTAGGAGGGCGGTTGGATTTGGGGGCCTTAACTTCGCCAGCTTTTGGTCAATCAGCTGCTATGTTCGTTGGGGGAGCAGGCAGTTTATCTTTATAGGCCTTATCCTTGAACCTATTGTTGGTGGGTGCAAATGTCACTGGAGAGAGGGGTTTAGGCTTAGGAGCAGTCTTTTGGGCCACTAGGAGAGGCCTCTCAGCGGAGGGCTTAGGGCGGAGAAGAGGCTCAATAGATGGCAAAAGATGAACTTTGTGGGCTGATGGTGGCAGGGAGCGCTGCCCCACTGATGGTAGTGCACTCTGACTTACTGGCTTAGAAACTTCATGCATGCTTGGCGGAGGGAGATCATGTTTGAAATACACCTCAGGTGCTGATCTTGGGGTGAATACCAGCACAAAAGGGCCATAGGGATCAACATGGATCCTTTGGAGGGGCTATGGCTGTGAATCATCAATGGTCAGAACTTGTGGGTTTAAAGAACTCCTGAAGTAGCTTCTGCATTATAGATATCTACAACCTCTAGAAGAGCCTCCTTGATATCATGGATGGTCCAGAGGTGAAGCTTAATGAAGATAATACGCTGTGCTATGGAAGGGTGAGAAGCTAAGCCAGTCAGAATGGCAGCAAGGGCATCATCAAGAGGTAACATTTCTGAAAGTACCAAGGGCTGGGCTTTGCCATAAAATCAATCATCAAAAGTGGCGAGCGATTTTCCACTTTATATGTTGAGGCACATAAAGGCCTGCTTCTTCCTCTTCAAACTCTGTGTTGAGCCAAATTTGGTAATAAGCACTTCCTTTATTTCCTCCCAGGTATGGAGAGTATCCATTTGTGAAACTATTACCTCTTGGGCTAGCCGACTTAGACAAGGAATAATGTGATTAGTTTTTTGGTGCTCCATCGCCTCATCCATGGCATATTGATATACATATAGAAATGACCCAATACTACCTTCACCTGGGGCGAATTATCCTTAAAGGGAGGTTTAAAAGGGAAACTATTACTCCCAGTGAGAGCAGAGACAGCGATAGCAGTTTTATGTGAAGCTGGAAAAGGATGCTGCTTGATATTTTAAGCTTGAATAAAACATTTTCTAAATATTGTTTTACCACAGCTAACTTTATTTCAGCGTTAACAGGGAATGAGAAGGTGGTTCTAGTAGAATAATTTTCATTTTTAAAAAAGATTGTGGTGTACATTGTCAGGATTTAAGATAATAATCGTATCAAATTCCTGTCTTCCAAATCTGGCCATGCTGAATCAGTCATCGAACCTTAACCAAGAAAAAACTCTTTCAGGATCATCCTCATCTATTCCTGAGTCACGTGGAGCGGCCTTTCCACCCTTTCAGTCAGGTGAGCGACGCTACCCATTGAGGACGCCCTCAAGGAGGCCATTCTGGAAAATCAGTAAAGATCCTGATCAGATGAGGCTCTGAAGATCCCAAAGGCACTGAGTCCCAATGCACCCTATAAATATCGAAGCATTTTAATTTAACAAATTATTCTGTAATTAACCCATCTTTCCATTTCCTCTTCAGTGCTCTTTTCCAATTTTTCCAGCTTCAAGCCACCGCGAACCTCAGCGCCAGTCCAAGGAACTGTAGCACTGACAAAAGTGGTGCTCACTACAGGGGGCTCCGAGCTGACCTAAGTGAAAACGTCTATCACATAATTGGAAACCAATAGCAGCCCTGACGACCAAATGACTGGTCAATCAAGGAGCATTACTCAATGGGTTAGTACTTCGCGGTATGCAACGCCACCCTTGCAGCCAGAAATGCTAGAGTTCCGTGCCACCTTCCAACTCTCGCTGCCCTCCCTAGATGGGAGCCAATATTAACTTCAGTTCAAACATACCAATGATGTTGTTCAACAATTAGTCCACAGCATCTACACTGAGGGCGCCCGCTCCAGCCACTCCCGCGCCTCCGCCATACCATCCACAATGCAGGACCTCTACGCCTCATCCGTATTACCTGCTGGGGAGCTTACCTTGGGGCCTGATCGCTACCTTCATAACTTCGTCCATCCCACAATTCATCACCTCCTCCAGTTAGTAGAATTACGCCATCAGGAGGTCTCCTGGCACCTAGGGCTCACCTAAAATTTACATTCCTATATTATCAACTTCTACAACGCTGCCTCCTCCTTTGTGCACAACAATCGTGAAGCTATACTTGATAACCTATTCTAATCAATGAGATCCGCGATCAAGTTGTGGTATTAGATAGCAGCATCTCTGGCTACCTCGAGGAGCAGTTTCACCAAAACGCCCAGCGGTTTGAAGTGACATGAACCCAGCGTTTACAACAAGTCAAAGAACTGCTACAGTCCCTATAGCAGCACTACCAAGAGCTGGCCTCTTGTGACTATCCCCCCGCGAATGCCAGGCCAGCTGGACCTGAGGGACCGCGTGGGCCTCAAGGGCCTTCAGGCCCCCCAGCCTCAGGCGAACCCGAAGACCCCTGTCAAAGGGATATAATAACCGCCCTGGCTGCCCTGCAGGACTAGATCCAAAAGGTGGCCTTTGGGTGCAAGCTCCAAGCGGATGGTGTCCCCCTTGACCCCAGGGTCTCCATTGAAGCGCTGTCAGATGAGATGGATAACCTCAGCGCTTTCATGAGGCTCACCGATGCTTGCATCTCCTGGCTTGAAACAACATGTCATGGGTTTGAAACTCAGCTGGCCACCATCAAAAACCAGCTCCAACAACAGAACGCTGAGATTCCATGTTTAAAGGAGCAGGTTACCAGCAAGGCGTCCGCTTCCACCCTCAGTCAAAATTGGGAATAAATCCAAGAAGACTTAGATGGCTTGTGGAGGTGGTTAGATCAGCGGGTTCCTCAAGAATATGCAGAAATGGAGATTTTGGAGCTGACACCTATCCCAGGTGTTAACACCCTTTCCACTCCTATTGTCGCTAACTTTAAACCTAGCTTCAAGTAAAAGTTCACCCCCAGATGGGAGAGTATCGCCTCCTTCTTGTATGCCTATGAGAGTTCCATGGAGGAGGCCACCAATTGACAAAAGGTGAAGCACATCCACTCCTGCCTAGACAGCACCGCCCGAGAAATCATGACTCCCCATCTGAAGGAGTGTAACACCTGGGAACAGGTCCGCACCGCCCTGACCAAGAGTTCAGCAGTAACCAAACCTTGGCCAACCAGAAGCAAGCATTTATGGGCATTTGACTTAACAAAGGAGAAAACCCTATGGAGTTTGCCAACCGGTTCTATGCTCAGGAACAACCTTTGGTTATGACAAACTGTATCACTCTGGACAACGCCATCACCGCCATCATCTCCGCCCTGGGGCCCTATCCTGAGGTCCAGATGCACGTGATCGGGTAAAAGAATGGGTTCACTTGTATCAGGGAGATTAAGGAGGCCCTCAACGAGATCCCTGCCATGATCCTGCACTCTAAAGCTGCGTCCGCTGGCCCCTCTAACCGCCCTAGGGTCCATGTATTTGAGAACCAGAAAAACCCCCATCCTCGGTGCACCTATTGCAATGGCTTTAGGCATAGCGCTAAGACTTATTGGAAACGTCTAGCTGAGGAGGCGGGAAAAGGGCAGTCAGCATGAAGGACGAGGCGCTCCATGTTGACACCCCTATCCATCCTCAAGTATCCCCTACACTCAAATCAGAAGCTGTTAACCCCGAGGAAGTAGCTGCAGTATCTAATGACAATAAAGACAATGATACTGCTTACTCTTCTTCTGATGATTCTCTCATGTTCCTTACGTTGCTGCCTCAGTTTGGGAGTTTGGTCGCCTGAGTCGCCTTCTGGGTCCATAAGATTCCAGTTTACGCCATAGTTGACAGTGGCTCCCCTGTGAACGTTAGCTCTTCCAAGCTGATGAAATGCATCAAGGTCGCCCCCAATATGCCGCACTACATGGAGTATGGCACGGCTGGCCCTCAGTGTACCTTATCCATAGGGCCTATTCCTCTCTACCAATTTGGTTCAGAAAGCTCGCTTTGGATACAACTGCCATTGCTCTGGACAACACTAGCTACGATATGCTCCTTGGGACCCAGTTTCCTTGATACTATTCGGCTGTTATCCACTATGATGGTGGTTTTCTCTCCCTTTTAGGACATCGAGTCCCTCTGGTTTTGAGACTGCCCATGATTCTAGGGCTAATGTCAAGGCCCAAGCCTGCCTACTAGAGACTGAAGGATGAATTGACTGGCTCGAGTACCACATCTGTGGCTCTTGAGTCTGGCTACCCCCTCCTGCTGTGGATGGATCAGAGGGGATGCTGGTTTACTTGCCCAGGCGACTACCGTGCCCCCAAAATCCCAGGTCATTGTCAACACCTGGGTCCATGTCAACATTCCCTCGGGGTATTTACTGGTGGTCTGAGGTCCGGATAACCCATCTCCCAAGGAAGTGCTGACCTGCCCTGGAATCCTTGATCCAGCATATGCTGAATCGATATCAGTGTTGCTAGCTAACCTGACTGACAAACCAAAAAGTTATAGGCCCTAACCAACCCGCCGCTTACATCTGACTGTTACTGTTGGGGGCTGTTGCTGACATCCAAAGCTTTGGTGACTTAAGGGACTTCAGCTTGGAGTCACCACCCTCAGCTAATTTGGTTGATGCTAACATAGGAAGGACCTCTCTGATAAACAGCGACTTAAAGTTCAGGAGCTCCTAGAGGAATACTCGGATCTATTCTCCACTTTGACCTTTGACTTTGGAAGGATGAACGGAGTCCTCATTATGTAGAAACTGGGGACGCCCCCCCCTTTCCAGTCCCAGCCTTACTGCAAGAGCAAGGTTGAAGAGGCCCAGGTCACAATAGAACTCAAACAGCTGCTTGACGTGGGGCTCTTGGTCCCTTCGCATAGTCCTTGGTCTTCCCCTCTTTTGCTGGTCTGAAAGAAGGATGGCAAGCACCGGGTGGTGATGGATTATTAATGACTCAACTCCATCACTAAGAAGGACAGCTATCCTTTGCCCCGGATTGACGATTCTCTCCATCTGCTTGCAGGTTCCCAGTATTTCTTGGCTATGGACCTTGCCAGCGGGTATTGGCAGGTCAAACTTGCTCCTGAAGACCAAACCAAGTGTGCTCTGATCGCCCATGAAGGGCTGTTCAAGCCCACCTGGATGCCCCAAGGCCTCTGCAACGCCCCAGCCACATTCCAGCGCGCCATGTATAGGATCCTTAGGGACCTGAAGCTCTCCTGTGTTCTGGTCTACCTGGACAACATCACCGTTTTTTCGTGAACTATTAATAGACATGTCAAACATCTCAAGGAAGTTTTCGAGCATCTCTGAAAGACCTCCATCAAGCTCAAGCTCTCAAAGTGCTTCTTTTTCCAGCCCAAGCTAGAGTTTCTAGGCCATAAGGTCTCCAAGCGTGGCATTCAACCTATCCCCAACAAGGTCAACGCCATAGAAAAGATGTCGCGCCCCCAAAGCCTATGAGATATTCAAGTCTTTTTAGGTATGGTGTGCTATTACCGTCAGTTCATCCCACAGTTTGCTGACCTCACTGAGCCGTTGTTCTACCTTTTACAAAAAAATGTACCGTTCAAATGGCGGCCTGAGAAGGAACAGGCCTTCAACGCTTTATGTACGGCCTTATGTACTAAACCTGTTCTAGTTCATCCCCATTTTGACAAGCCTTTCTTGCTGTTCATGGATGCTAGCAACGTCGCTGTTGGGGCTGTCCTGGCTCAGCACGATGAGAACCAGGTTGATCATCCCGTAGCTTATTTTGGCAAGACCCTAAGCAAGGCTGAGCGGAACTACAGCATCACTGAGAGGGAATGCCTAGCAGTTCTCTTAGCCATCAAGCATTTCTGGCCCTACCTCTACGGTACCCATTTTACCATTATTACTGAATATTCTTCCCTTTGATGGCTGCAACAAATGAAAGACCCAGATGGACGGTTGGCCAGGTGGGCCCTATAACTACAAAGCTACGACTTCACCATCATCCACCGCGCTGGCGCTATTCACCAAAATGCTGACGGACTCTCCAGGATGCCAGTATTAGCAGTCCTGACCCCGGAGGAGGATCAGCTCTATGACTTGGTAGGACATCCTGAATGATGGGAACTGGAATCCCCCCAGGTCCAAGCTGAACTCCGCCGGATGACTCAAGACACCCAGATCAAGGACGGGTTACTCTACAAGAGAGTCAACAAGAAGTGGCTTCCCTACATCTGACCCTCCTCTCGCACTGATGTCATCATGGAAGGCCACACTACTGTTGGGCATAGTGCGGTCAAGAAGACCTATGAGTGGCTGAAGTTACGCTGCTACTGGGACCAAATGGTCTAAACCATCCAAGAGGTTCTGGAAGCCTGTATGATTTGCCAATCCCAAGACCAGGCCAACCCTTGATATCAGCACTCCATTATTGCGCTGACCAAACCCTTCAATGTCATTAGTATCGACGTGGAGGGTCCCCTCCCCACTGGTCTACATGGTCACAAGTATATTATTCTTTCCATAGACCATCTAACTAAGTGGGTCAAGGCGATTTCAGTCCCTGCAGCCACAGCTAAGGCTACCACCCTATTCCTTGTTTGCTCCATTTTCACCCAGCATGGGTGCCCCAAGACCTTACTCTCTGACAATGGTTTGAACTTCACCTCCCAGGTAGTACAGGAATTAACTTCGCTATTTGGAACCACCCAGAGTTTCGCTGCTCCCTACCACCCTTCTACTAATGAGGAAATAGAACGGGCTAACAGAATTCTTGTCTCCATCCTGCGGAAGTTGGCTGCCTCAGATCCTGCCCTCTGGAACCATTATTTGCCCAGCGCCTTACTTTCTTACTGAGTAAGCTACCACCGTGTTATCAAAATTTCCCCATCAAAGCCCTGTATGGGCGGGCCCCTCGGCTACCCAGTAGCATCCAGCCCCTGCTCAAAGCCTCCACTCCTGTGAATGCCAATTTAAATATGAGGGCTCTAGCTGATGAAATTGTCTGGCTCCAAGCCCAAACTACTCAAGGCATTGTTACCACCACTGGAAGAGAGACATCCTGATCAAATATTGGATGACCCTCCTTACCAGAACATCAACTAGGTGACCTCATTCTCTTTTATCATCATCAACCTGGAGGCTGACAGAACAAGCTCGATGTACTGTGGTCTGGACCCTACAAAGTTATACACAAGGTGAAGTCCAAGTACTCCATTTCCGACATCAGTCAGGGGACTGTTAAACTGAGTGCATGGTTGGTTTCTCCAGCCGTACACCCCCCTCTGACAGGATCTTGAAGGTGGCCTTGTCGGTATTTAAGATAAAAATTGTATCAAATTCCCATCCTCTGAATCTGGCCATGCCAAATTGGTTGTCAAACCTAACTAAGAAAAAACTCTTTCAGGATCATCCTCACCTATTCCTGAGTCACGTGGAGCGGCCTTTCCACCCTTTCAGTCAGGTGAGTGACGCTACCCATTGAGGACGCCCTCAAGGAGGCCATTCTTGAAGATCAGTAAAGATCCTGATTGGATGAGGCTCTGAAGATCCCAAAGGCACTGAGTCCCAAAGCACCCTATAGATATCGAAGCATTTTAATATAATAAATTATTTGGTAAACTAACCCATCTATCCGTTTCCTCTTTGGTGCTCTTTTCTGATTTTTCCAGCTTCAGGCCACTGCAAACCCCGGCGCCAGTCCAAGGAACTGTAGCGCCGACATACATGCTGCCCCTTTAGTGAGAACCACTTGTTGGAATCCTGTCAATATTATTGCTCTCCAGTGATTAGGCCCAGGATTCAAAACTAGGTTGTAGCAGGAGAAGTAGTACTCTTGACTGCTGTATTAAACTTATTTGGTGGTACTAAAACTGAAATTAAATATGAGATTTTAATAGTAAAAACTAGTCAGTAATTTAAAAAATAAGGCTTAGTAAAATAAGCAATGTTTATTATTCCTATGAATTCTATCAGTTAGGCTAAAACAAGGCTTTTTGCGAGATACTAGGGGATTTGTGCTATGCAGCGGAGGGCTCAATTTTTCTTAAATTAAGATTTGGCTTATTAGACATCGATGAATCCCCCCCTTGGGTTGGGACCATCTAGTACTAAAAAAAAGATTTGGCTTATTAGAACTCTCAAAAAGCATTCCCTCTCAATTTGGTAGAATTTTTTGGTGATGAATTGACATCAAGTATGACAAACCCATGTGGTTAGGACTTTATACATTTAATCCAATCAACTTCCTTAAAATATCTGCCTCTTGGCAGATCACTGAACTCCCTAATAGGCGATTGGCTATAAAAATACTTGCATCCCCTGGAACCCCCTTAAAGTCTATAAAATGGTGTGTGTTTGTTTTAGAAATTAGCACTGTATACATTCTTATGCTTGGGTGGACTTTAAAGCCTGTGACTTTATTACGCTGAGGGATGTTGGTAGCCTTGTGGGGTAAATATAAAGTATTCAACATAATATCAGTAGTAATCACATTACTCCAAGTGGCAAGATTTCACTGAGAATTGGATATTTCTTTCATATTTAGATAATCTGGGCTATTCCCCTGGACTATTATTACTTACAAGTCATACAACTTTTTGTCCAACATTTGATCAGTTTAAAACACTTTCTGTGCCCAGGATGACTCACTTCTAGGGGTCATGGTTCACATAGATAACTTCATCCTGGAGATGGAGAGCCACCCAAACCCGGTCACAGAACATAATATGACCTTCCATAACTTAGAAATGGGTATGCTTGTGGCCTGGGCACCCAACTGGTCAAACAACTCCAACCCCTCCAAACAAGAAGTATGACCCACTGGCACCCAGGATACCAACAGCACCTTCAGCGGCTAATTGACCCTTGAAACTGCTAATGGAATAATTATGAGAATCTGGGCAGAAGGAATCACTATCATCAACTCCTGCATCTTTTCGTCTGTCAGATTCAGGGAAAGGTTGTAACTCAGAAGATCAGAAAGTTTATCTAATGCGCCTTTAACAAACTTGTACTTAAAATTAAAGGTGCACAAGTTATGAAACGTCTGAGCTTGCCAGTGTGCCAACTTCTGGCTTTTTTAAAGTACAGCAGGGCCTGATGATCCATCTATATGATCACCTCATGCAGCGCCCCCAGCAGAAAGTACCTCCAGTAAGTCAGCAACCAGGTTACTGCGGCTAGTCTTTATCATAAATGGCCCTGGACTGATCAGCAGCAGTGAATTTACATGAAAAGTAAGCGACTGGGTGTTCCACCCCACATGCTCAAGAAGCAGAACCGCTCCCATAGCAGCCAATAATGCGTCACATGCTACAATGAAAGGCTTGTTGGGGTCAGCCCGTCAAATAATGGGTGGTGCCATAAACGCCTCCTTGATGGCTTCAAACGCCCGTTGGCACTCCTCCATTTAGTGGAACAGGACATTTTTCCCATCAAGTGATGTGGGGGCAGCCAGCTGCGAGAGGGCAGAGGAGATTTTTTAAGAATATTATTGTACTTAAAAAACTCCACAACTGCTTCTGATTGGTAGGGGTGATCCACGTCAAGATTGCCTCACTTGCTGGGTGGATTAGCGTAGCAATTCTTCAATACCAAGTTCCTCAGAAAGCTAACCACCTCTTTAAAGAACTTACATTTAGAAGGTTATACATAGATGTTGGCTTCATGCAATGCAGATAACACTGCCTCCAGCTTTTTTCATGCTGCTCATGAGTGGGGAGTGTACAAGAATATTGTCAATATACGCCACTGCACAGATAAACTAAAGGTCACTTAGCACATCATCAACCATCCTCTGGAATGTGCCCAGGGCGTTTTTAAGACAAAAGGCACTATGCTGAACTAGAAGATCCCCTCCTGGTCCAACCCGCCATAAGCCACTCCTGGTCCTCCGTCACCCAAATCTGGTTGCATACTGATGCAATTGAGCTTTAAAGCACCCAGGATATTGCAATCACTTGGTTAATCGTCTGCTCAAGAGGAAGAGGATAATAATCATGAACGGCGATATTTTTAAGGTGCCATAGTCCACACAGGGGCGCAATGTCCCAACTGACTTCTGGGTGAAAACTATGGGAGATGCAATAGACGAGGTCCCCTTAAACACCCATCCTTTCGCGAGCATATCATTCAGTTACACCTCCAGGGCCTTGTCTTCCTGCTCTTTATAAGGATACAGAGGATAATTAATGTTGATGAGATTGACAGTCATCCAGAAGGACAGTTCATATACTGAATGATAGGGAAGTTGGGTGGCCTTCTCCATATCGAAGATATACCTGTAATGGGTCAAACTGGAAGGGAAAACCGCCAGAAACACCACAGAGGAATGGTTGACTAAATTGACTCCACCGCTCCATAGGAGAGAAAATATTGATCAACAGACTTTTGTTCCTCGCATTGGGATTCTCAAATGACAAAAGTTTGAGATCAAGATCAATACAAACATGTTGCTGACGCCACCAAAAAACCCCCAGGATGACAAGAAATATCAACTTCTAGCACAGCAGTGAACTGGTCAAAGAAGCCAAACCCATGCACTAATTTCAGTAATGGACGTCTCCCCAGGTAACAGGTCATTGAGGCTGATGATGCACTTAAAACTGAGGAGCCAACTTCCAGATTGAGATCCAACACCTGAGCGACCTGCAAACTCACAAAGTTACCAGCAGCTCATGTGTATAAGAGAGCCTCCCCAGAGACCACACGAGCATATAACTGGCTTTTACTTGGCAACATAAACTATGCCTGACCTTTTTTCTTAGCCAAAATGAGAAACGCACTCTGAAGGATAGGGATATCCTCTGAACCATGCCCTGATCCATCCTTGGGAAAAGACGCCATGGTATGCACCATCCAACGTACCCAAATTTTTCCACCTCCACCATGTACAACTGGGAAACCAGAGAATTCACATACAATGGCTTATCTGGAGCATCTGGATCGTTCTCTTGAAAGCCTCCACTTGAGCATATAACTGTGGGTCATGGAGGTGAGAATGTGACCACAGGGACGAACAACACCCCCATGCTTGCAACCTGAACAGGTTGACCTGGGCGTGAAGGTCAATAAGGACCCAACTTCTCCATCCTAAGTATAGAAGGAACCCTCATTGCTGGCTGGTTTAGGTGGAGCTCCTAACTTTGAGGGAAAAACTATGATAGAGAGAACAGGGTTTCCAATTGTTACACAAAACCAATACAGCACCCCTTATGCCACAAAGGGTGGAGAATGCAAAATTGTGGTAGCTACATTATGTCATAAAGAGTGCTGACAATAAGACTGGCCTAAAACTCTGGATGAGTGAACACCTAGAACACAGCCAGAATACCTCAGGTACAGCCATCCATATTGATGGAAGAAAAATGCAAAAGGCAGATGCAAAGACTAGCCAAGGATTTCCAGAATTGAAAATTATCACTAAAATTACAAAAAAAAACTCTCAAACTCATTAATGGGTTTTGGATGTTTTCAAGAATTTATAATGTAAACTAAATTGGCGGGAAGGGAAAATTGACTTGACAGTAGTACCTGTCAGGGACCACTGCTTTATATGCTCATTAAATGGGGAGCTAAAGCTAAGTGCACTACTATCAAGATAATTTGAAATCTTAGTCCTATCAGATTGTCACTCTGAACAATTTCTAATACTGACTCAGATCCAACCTTGCCGGTCAGATTGGCATTGATTTTGCTAGAAAAAATATTTATTCTGCCACAATAATGCTTGGTGAGATGACAACAATGCCTTCAGTGGATAACTGGTTGCACCCATGTCCATGCCACATATGGCTTCTCCATTGGGTAGTGAAAGGGTTGACCACGCTTGTACTTGTTGGATATGGGCTTGTTTGACAAACTTCTGGGGAAAACTTGTGGATGGGAACCCTTAAAGTACAAAGCTAACTTAGTTTTTTTATTTTTGGTGGAATGCAACTCGACCTTCCCAGCAGAACTTAGACCTGCGGATACCACCCCTTTTTTCATTCACTAATTGCCTTCCGCTGGTAATGGCCTCTATCCTCCGCCACATCCTGGTACAACTTATTAATTTTTACCCACCAATTCTTTGGTGTGTGCAGGGGCATATGAGGCGTGATTTGCAGGGGATATTTTGTTACCCAACTCTCATCCACCACATGGGCCAAATTTGCCCAGAAGCGAGAGGGAAAGCCACCGGCTTCTTCCCCTTTTTTGTTTAGAATGGGAATTTTTCTCAGTTTAGCCGCAGGGGTTGTTACCCTACTTACACCCTGGTGCAGCATTTAGCTGTGAGGATCATGCTCATATAATATGGTAGTTAACTTAAGAAAGAGAAGAGTACAAAGAACTGTGCTGTCAATAATGGTCATAACAAGAAGAATTAAGCAAGGAGAAGAAAAGTCTGACTACGCTGACATCGATTTTAACCATGCTGGCTGACTCATGCCATGGAATAAAGCCCTTACATCAAACACCATCTTCGCTGAATAATCTGATCAAGCTGGGTATGATTCAGGGCTTTATAATGCCCACATTATCAAGCTATGTCATATTTTAAACCAACCTGTCTTGTCCCATTTTGGTTTGCTTTAGTAATGAGCAACCTTAGGGAAAGTTGGAGTTATTAATGTTGATAACTATTGTTCAGGTTTGCTTCCCTATGAAAAACCAAATAATGTATTTCAGTATTTGCTCTTGAGTTTGTTTACTGTTAATGCTTTATCAGGATAATCATCAACAATGTTTGTAGGAATTTTAATTGTTGGTCTGTTATCAACAATTAATTCTAATATGCAGACCAATTAGGGCTTGTCATCAATTGATGAGGGTGTTTTCAGAGTTACTTAAGCTTTGACAAAGCTTTTCATGTAGGAAATTTGTAGGTTAGCCTAAGTGATGTGACTTGATATTACTGTGTAAATGGTGTCATTACCTAAGCAGGTTTCTAGCTCAAAAAAGAATTTTCTGATATTAAATAAAGGCGGTGAGACACGCTATCTTTGAAATCCAACTCATTGAGTGTCATAACCTAGCCGGGGATTAATCTCAACTAAATGGATGGTATGTTTTCAAATTTTGAAATGGCTTGTTAGGGTTAAGTTCATAAGCGACAGATGCTATTCCTATTAGGGTGCCAACAGAAAAGTTGGACAACAAATTCCTTATTAAGACCTTTTTTATTTTTTTGATATATACATGACGTTTTAGTAAAATTTTGTAATATACAATGTTTATTGTGCTCTTGTGGAAAAGTGGAAAAGATAGTTTCTCTTAACTAATCTTTTTTGTGATCAATAAATCTTGTGTAATAGTGGAAGGGAAAGATTCACTTGTTCAGTTGGTTCTCCAATAAACTTGTGTAAAAAGTTGACGGGATAATTTCCCCTGTCCAGATTGTTTCTTAGTTACAAGAAAGGTTGTTAGTACCTTCTTGTAAGAGAATATCTAAGTGAGTTAATACTGTTTGTTGTGAGAAATTATATTGGATAGTTGTCTTAATACAACAATCACCATAACTGATTTTCAAAGAACTCAATCACAGATAAACTTGTGCAGTAAACCCCAAAAATATTTATAGGTACCCAATTTCAGCTGTAAGGAACTATAAACTCCTAGCGAGGTAGTGGCATTGGGTCCAGCAGTTTTATATTCCTTTTGATAACTACTTATGGCACAATTCCCAGTATTTTTCATTGGTTTTTGCGAAACTACGTTGATGGGTGCACTGTGTTGATAATGGCCTAGACTGAGAGTTTGTTAACACTAATATCCAGTCAAGTACACTCAGAGTTATATCCATCAGCGCCATTAATTCGTTATTAAGCAAAAGTATCCACTTGACTCACATAGGACTGTAAGTCCAAAATTTCTGTGGCCATGGGGTATAGAAAGCAAATCATATACAATTTTTCATGTAAAATATGATTCTAAAGCATCTTTATTTAGCTCAACCAAGTTGGCAAGTCAGGTCAGATAAGGTTTATAATTTAATTAAGTTTTTTAAATATTTTGTGAGAAGTAAAACATCCCAGTTCTATTCCGCCAAGCCTTTTCCCATCATATCTTTGAGTTTTTGCGTGCCCCTAAGGGCACCCAGTGCAATCAACTTTGTAGGAAAACCCCAGGTGCTTACCCCACTTCTCTTGGGCTGCGCAAATCAAGGCCCATAAGTAGACCCTTGACTATGGGTGGGTGGCTCACACCACCCCAAAACTGACATATTACTTACTATTTGTATATTGGGAAGCAAAGTCTACTCAGACAGTTCAGAGTTATGCCTCCCATTCCATATTTCAAGAGATGAGACTAGACTGATCCCCAAGTTGGACTTACTTGAGGAAATATAATTACCAAAGAATATAAGGCTATTATTAGCTGTCACTTGACTATGGACGAGGAGATCATGACTTGGATTCTTTCTAAAGGGAAGCAACTATGGTTTCTGGCAAGCCGTAGACCATACATCACCTTCCCCCATAACATGAACCAAACCTTTACCCTCCTTGTCTGCAAGAGACTTGGAGGAGCATTGCAATCAGGATCTCTGGCCATACTAGGTGGCTAGAGAATAACTTGCACCTTAGTTAATGCTTCATACCCTATTAGGACACTTCTCCACATAGAATCCGCTGCCAGACACTCTGTGAAGATGTGTTAAGCCATCTTCTCCCCTCCATATACCTTACAAGCATACAGAAGGTCATCTCCTTAGAAAACTCTCACATGCACAGAGTTGCTCCAGTGACAAAAATGATGCTAAAGAGTTGGAAGAGAAAGTTCTGAACTAGTATAGACCAGCATCCCATAACCCTCCTCCCCATAGGTCCTTCCAGCCTTGTTGTTTGTTGAAAAATTTCCAGGATAAAAACGTCACGCAGAGCTCAACTTCTGAAGATCCTGGAACTTAGCAGATGTGACCTCTGGAAGGCAGACACCAACACCACCCCCACTTTTAGCCTGTTCTGAAGGACAAAGAGGCTCTCCTTTCTGGGGTATCTCCAGCCTTCTCTTCCTCAAAAGAACACTTGCTGTTCCAGCCCTCCACGACCTTCTGAATAGGCTTCCCTAGCCTCTAATGCAGCCAGAGAAAGAATTTCTTCCATCCAGCAAGAATGTTTTTTAGTTGCTTCCACAACATCACATGTCTTCTTTGCCAGCACCTTAGAGGCACTGGCAACATTATTGGCTGCTTCCACTCTTAGCACCCTCCAGATAAAGCCATCAAAGAATATCCCCCAGTGAATCGCCTCAATAAAGTGCTTGAAACCCTTGAACAGACGAAAATACATCTCCAGTTCCCATGCTCTTCCCCAAAGGGGAATTGCCTGGATTTTTTCAATGGACCTTTATCCAATAATAATCTCACATTGCTGCCTTCTCAAGCTCTAAAGTAATCTTTCCAGTAGCCTGGTAGACTTCCCTTGATTAGTATGGTCCCTTGATTGATGCCTCAGCCGACACCAAAGTCCCTAATGTTCTGATAATTGCAAGCCTTAGCGAGGTAGTCCTCCACAGTTTGAAAACAAATCGTGAAATTTCCCTCTCTAGCGATCCATGATGTCCACTTTAATTGTAGTACTCTGACAATACTCTTGAAAATATGTCTGACTAATGCCCCCTTCTTCACCTTCTGATAAAGGTTTTCATAAACTAATTTTGATGATTTGCCCACCAGATGAACTAGATGACTAAACTCTTTATTCTTATTACATTAGATGCTGGTGGTGGAACAAATCTTGCAAGGTATCATAATTTGAGAGGGATAAAAGTGTTTATGACAATAGCTCTGCCCTGATAATAAAAGTGAGCCATTGCCACTTTCAAGCCGCTTTCTTAATATCACTTTTTTAATTCTGAGCCTAATTCATGTGGACATGCCCTACAGGGATGGGACATCTGAGGTAGAGTTTTCCTCCCCTGTTGCCATCCAGGGTATTGATCTCTCTGTTGCCACATCCAAAATCGCTGTTCTGCCAATGGGCCATTCCCTGGATTTTGATAGATTGACCTTTGCGTTGCTTGTGCTCTGGTATATCTTCAGAATATTCATCGCCATCTTATTCTCCTCTGATTAAACAAAAATCCAAATATCACCCACAAGCATTGAGTGAAAATATTCCTCCTCATTAATGGTAATATTCTTCCAGTCTAACTTCTTGAGAGCCACTGAAAGGGTCTTTATTGAAAAACGAACAATAAGATAGATGTAGGGTCTCCCTAATGCATGACCCTACACCTTAAAAAGTGGGAGAGGGCCCTATTGATATTGACAACCAATAAGGCTTCCCTGAATTGTATAAGCATTCTCAACAAGAGCCCTTTTCTGGACTCTACAAAATATTTTCCATAGAAATTTATATTTCACCCAATTATATGACTTCTCTTAATCAAAAAACAGTAACCACCTCTTTTGGTCATTCTATTTACTCGCCTATTCTTCTATTAGGTGCAGAATCTTTAGATTACCAGTAAAAAACCTTCTTGGGGTAAACCAATTCTTTTCTTACCCAAATTATTCTGCCACTACCCCTTTTGTTAGGATCTTCATTAAGATATTATGGTCAATAAATATTGTGTAAAGTTAAAATCTGATAGTTCCTTATGAGGGTAAAATCACCCTTTTTATACAATACCACCACTACGATTTTTGAAAACACTGGCTCAATAATACCAGAGACCATTAGTTGATTATAAGCATCATTTAGTATCTCAGACATGTCCGCTAAAATAGCTTGAGTTCTAGGACAAACTCATCCTCCCAGGAGCCTTCCCATTTTTTACATTGCAGATGGCATCTGACACCTCTTGCTTGCATATTTTAGCATACAACAACTTCTGAGTTTCCATTGGCAGTACCCCCAGTCCGCTTGTGAGTACTTTGGTTGCCTCTGGGTCATTCCTCAAGGGGCTATAAAGGTCCTCATAGTAAGATGCGGCCACATTGGCCTTGCAAGCTGCATCCATCACATCAGCTCTTTTTCCAACATATCTTATCAAAATATGGTGCATAATTCTTAATAGATTCTTACTTAGTGTAATTAGGCCGACTTTTTTTACTTTGTTAATCTGAGTACAAGATATTAGGCGCACTAAAATTGAGAGCGCAGCAGTGAAGGTAGTTAACAACTTAAGATATAGTATTATGGGATTTAAAACGGGTAGCATAGCCCAAAATAATTCCTTGTAAGGCACTCAGGTGTATTGGAAAGCAATACAAGCATCATAGTGGCTTACAACCTTAGCCCCAAACAATACCTGGCTATAGGGGACCAACTGATTTATTAATGAGTCCAGTCTACTTGGTAATTAGTGTTTCACATGGTTATTTCAAATAAACGCATGTGTCATGTTCACATGACTTTATTGAAAGGGTCAATTGCCAAGACAAGGCTGAGCGCCAAGAGTCAAAAAAGGTCAAGCTACAAGACCTTCCTGGCTTAAGGCACACCTTGGACCAACGCTAGTGCAGGTAGATATGCCCAGGTTGGTTCAAAGGAATTGTGACCTGCCCAGTCATTTATAACAGCAATAGCATTAAAACGGACGTGCTACCATTTAAATAATGATGGTTCAATTCAGTTACTTGGTAAAAGGTGGTTCAAAACCCATTCAATTTTATGAAATAATCCAGCTTGGGTTAGCCTTGACTTCAATAAATCACTCAATTTCAGTCAATTTTAAAGTACAGTACCCTGTTTAGATGGAAGCATGCATTTATTGGTGCACCTGGGTTTTAGTGCCACTTTCACCAATTAATATTCCCTAAATTAGCTTAAATATCTTTGCTCAAGCCCAATACTACTCATTGGATGTCTTTCTTCCTTAGATAATTCACAATTTGTTTACAGTTTCTATTCTATGGTTACTAGTGAGAAGCTATGTGTGGACCTCTTTGAGGAGGTCTTCATCAAAGTTAGACATTCTAGTTTTTCTAAAATATATACCTGATCAAGTGCACCATTGGGCCCCCTGGTTCCCTCCAAACTGAAGCCCCCAAACCCTCCAGCACTTATCTCACTTGGGCATGGGCTCCCCCATGGGGCCTACCCAATTGTTGCTATATATTTGTTTTCAACTCCTCTACACCACGTTATACACCCTCACACAGGGTTACTTTTGCTCTGGCACCCTTCGCAGTGCACCTTTTTCCATAATCCTGATGATGAGTTTCCTGGCTTTGTGGCGGTGCACCATGCACCACCACGCTGGGAACTGGAGAGTTATAGACACTTCACTGACATTAGACGACCCACCTCTTTAATTTACATGCACAAAAATTTTCCATGTGGGACTTTTTTGAAGTGTGTATTGGGTGTTCCAGCTGTTGGTCATGACCACGGTGGGGCTCACCTCCATTTTCTCATATTGCAGATGGTTGGAGAATCTTGGCGTAATCTTGCTGCCTCTGACAGGGAAACACCCATGCTTCTTGCTTGTACATGGTGGATACAGATGCTTCATGATATGAGAGTCATTGCCTGAATTTCCACTGAATTTCATAAAAAAGCAATTAAAATGTTTCTTGCCTTAGCACCGCGTTTAAATGGTGCAGGTAAGATTATTGACAAAGGGCCTAGTGGTGATGACCTTGGATAACATCATACAACCCATCACCTAAATGGGTATGAGGTTGTTCATGGCTCAAACCGCATTTTAGAATGATGTTTTCTTATATAAAATGAGCCCTATATTTTTTCTTATGGCTTAAATATAAAACCTATTTCAGTGTACCAAATCACCCAGAGAACCCACTCCTGACCATAACCATGATCCGCAGAACACAGGAGGTGGAGAAGTAGTTACTTTTTTAATATAAAAATGTTTATGCAGTTGCTGAAGATATGGTAGGATATGCGACCTCAGTAGTAATAGTGGCC
Source organism: Massospora cicadina (assembly GCA_022478985.1). Classification (NCBI taxonomy): domain Eukaryota; kingdom Fungi; phylum Entomophthoromycota; class Entomophthoromycetes; order Entomophthorales; family Entomophthoraceae; genus Massospora; species Massospora cicadina. The sequence goes on from JAKSZP010012101.1 coordinate 76,862, forward strand.
AACTATCCCTCTCCATTCTATGATTCAGAAACATACCCTGTATACATGCTAATGCCTGAAAAAGATTTTTATGGTGAAAGTTGGCGTTGTTTGCTATAAATAAAGACTATTCTGGATATTTTTGTTGACTGATACCCTTTCATCCCTTTAGGGAGAATCAGCACGACTATTTTTGTGGATACAGGAGCCACTGAGAAATTTTTATTGATCAAGAACTAGCTGACCATATTTTAAGCTGAGTTACTTTCCAGGTGGTATGGTAAGGGGAGGGGCTTCCCAAGATATTCCCACGCTGAAGATTTTGGGGTCAATGGATTATCAAGTTGGCAATATCATTTGACTGACCGCTTCCAAGTTATCAAAAACCTCTTGTACCCCATCATTTTGGTGTAGAGTGGTGGCGAAAGTTTGACGTCAGAATCAACTTGAAAGACAATACATTTCCTTAACTTTGAAGGATGGTCATGAGTTGATAGTCTCTTTAGCTGAAGTAAACTTCCAGGGCGATTTTCCCCACTGGCCCAATATCCACAAACTGAGTTTTTTTCGTTGCTGAAACCCTATTTTGAAGGTTCCCTTACCTTCCTGTTTGGAAGGGTTGGAATCTTCGTTTGATGTGGCTTCAGTCAGTTTACCACCAGCTCATTCAGATTTTAATTGCGAGTTCAAGCTCACTGTTGATCTGGTGCATATATCTTCTCCCATTTACCCTTTACTGTACAGGAGGAAGCGGCCTTAGATGTGTGGGTTATGGAGAAGTTAGATAAAGGCGCAATATATCAGTATACCTCCCCAGTATGCTACCACTTCTCTTTGTGTAGAAAGCTGATGGTACCTTATGCCCATTCGTAGATTATGGGAACCCCAACAACTTCACAGTACCAGACTTGCATCCCATCCCACTGGACTCACAGATTGCACGCTATGTGGAGAAGGCGAGAGTCTTCTCCAAATTGGATTGTTTTAACGCGTTTAATCAGATCTGTATCAGGAAGGGCCAGAAGGCTAACTGCATTCCGTTTTAAGAAAAAATATTTTTCAAATATTGGGTTATGCCCTTTGAGCTTAAAAATTCCCCTGCTATCTTTCAGCGCCATGTTGATGTGGCTTTGGGGGACCTGCTGAGGTATGCGCGGTAGCCTAGATGGGTGATATTCTGGTGTTTTCCCCTGACAATGAGTCCCATGCAGTACACCTTTGGCAGGTGGTGGAGCGTTTTAAGGCAGCTGACCTTACATTAAAAATAAGTAAATGTGAACTCTTCAAGTCCCAGGTCACCTTCCTGGGCAACTTCTTGTTTGACAAAGGGCACATGATAACTCCAGACAGGGATAAGGTAATTAGTGAGTGACCCACTCCAACTTTGGTTAAGGACTTGAGGAGTATTTTGGGGAAATGTACGTTCTTTAAGAAATTTACACCAAATCTTTCTGAAGTTGCAGCGCCCTCATATAAGGCAAGTGGGGCAAAAGTGCTCCAGTGGTCCCCAACTTTTCAGGATGCCTTTCAAGTGGTAAAGTGCACCCTGTTGTCCACGTCCATCCTTTGCCATGTCAACCGCAATAAAGAGTTCATTGTGGCTTCTGATGCCTCCAACTTTGCCATAGCGGCGGCCCTATTACAAGTAGGCAAAGATGGAATAGAGCATCCAGTGGGAGATTTTTTCAGGAAGATGTCTTTGTCTGAGTTAAACTATGCCGTATATGACAAAGAGTTATTAGCAGTGGTTGAGGCGCTAACTTATTGGCGTCATCGCTTGCATGGCTCATCTCAACCTTTCTGTATACATACAGACCATCGTGCCTTGCTGTATTACTGCTAACCTCATGTTTTGACCCCACGACAAGCCCACTGACATGAGACCCTAGCCCATTTTGTGTTTTCCTATGAGTTTACTAATGGCAAGGAGAATGGTTTTGCAGATGCTTTGAGCCACAACCCTGCACCAGCTCCTGATCCTAAAGCGGTAAAGGTGTATAATACCCATTTGATGATTCCACCGGGTAATATTGTGGCTTAACTTCCCTCTCCCTCATCCAATGAGCCAGTTCTTTCTCCTCTGGAAAATGCGGAGGAATATGGTATGTTCAGATTGGTAACCCTTTTCCAGCCTTTTTCAGCCAAATATACTATGTTCCTTGATAAGAGCGCGTTGAATTAGGAGGATATTACCAGAGGTATCATGTAAAGGATGAGATGGTGTGGTTTCAAGGGCGCTTATTGGTTCCCTCCAGACCACTTCGCCTGTAAATCATCTGGGACCATCATGATTGAATCACCGTTGGTCATCCTGGGAAGGCAAAGTATATAGCTAATTCGCCGTACATACAATTGGAAGTGATTAGCTGCACAGGTGGGCAGGTATTGTAAAGAGTGCCTGGTCTGCAACCAAATGAAACCAAATTGCCAGACACTTGTAGGGTTGTTGGTACCAATTCAAAAGGCTGAAGGGCCATGGACTTCTCAATCGTTGTATTTTATTATAAAATTACTGTATCTGGTGGTTATGATACCATCATGGTAGTGGTGGACCATTTTACAAAGTTCGCTCACTATATTCCTTATAGAACTTCAGTATCCGCGGATGAGATGGCTAGGCTCTTTGTCACTCATGTGTTTGCACTTTATGGTGTCTTTCAAGAAATAATTAGCAATCGTGAACCCCAGTTTACCTCCATTTTTTAGGTAGAGTTGTGTAAGACTCTTTATATTTCCCCTTCAGTTCAACTGCCTATCACCTCCAAGCAGATGGGCAGACTGAATGAGTGAATCAGTGCCTTGAACAGTTCTTGCGGTGTTACACCACCGCAGTTCATTTGGAATGGGTTTCTCATCTCCCTATGGCCCAATTTAGAGATAACAACGCGCAACATGCATCAATCGGTTGTTCCCCCTTCTTTGCCAACTATGGCTTTAATCCTGCCTTCAACATGGAGCCCAGTTATGGATCAAAGGTGGAAGCCGTGGTGAACTTTGCCAAAATGATCAATAAAGTACACCAGGGGGTGAGCACAAATTTATATGCGGCCATGCAGGCTCACAAGGAGAATGCTAATTGTAAAAGATGAGTTGGACCAGCGTATATGGAAGGAGATCTTGTGATGCTGGATGCTAAAACATCCCGATCAAGCAACCATGCAAAAAACTGGGACCAAAGAGGATTGGGCCTTACCATGTTGTCAAAAAGGTGGGCCACGCCTCATACTAGTTGGATCTCCCACTTTTTTGTATCACTTTAGTATTCCACTAAAGTGAGCTTACGCTGTTTGAGGGGCCCCAAAAAGAGACTCCTGAGGCTTATCTCATAGATGGGGCACTGGAGTTGGAAGTGGGGGAGACTGTAGCCTCCCATCAAGTAAGAAGACTTGATTATCTTGTATCCTGAAAGAAATTTGATGCAGCGGAGTACAGATGGGTTCCAGCTCAGGACTGTGCTCACGCTCAAGCCTTGATTAAATCATTCCATAAGCGTTTACCTGAGGCTGCAGGTTCCAAGTCCAAGCAAGCTGTCGCTGCCATGAAGTTGTCCCCTCTCATAAAAACTTTACCTTGGCAAATGCCCCTGGAGGGTGGAGCCTATAAAAGAGGAGAGGGTAATGTCATGTTCACATGACTTTATTGAAGGGTCAATTGCCAAGACAAGTATGGGCGCCAAGAGTCAAAAAATATCAAGCTACAAGACCTTCATGACTTAACACTTTGTTGACTGGCAATTTTACACAGAAACTATGTCATGTCACTGGCTATTAATTTTAATTGAATATGGAAGAAAAACATTTTAAATAAACTCCAATAAATTTTATTTATACTGAGTGGAATGAAATTTAACTTTGAACATATTTTTATATAACTTTTAAAATTTTTTGTTTGATAGGATAAATGTATGGCAATCACCTACATGTAATGGTATGCAACAGGTTTTGCAAATATATCTCATCTCGCTGCGCTTTCCTTTTAAATAGCATACTCTACACCTTCTAGTTGGATTTTTTATGCTAGTAACTATTTGTTCTAAAACGTGGTCCTTAAGTTTTTCTGAAAGCCTGAAAGGTAAATCTTTGTAAGGAGCCCTCTTAGAAGTATGAGAAGAGCTGCCAGATATTGTGCTGCATTCATTTGAATCTACAGAAATCCATTTCCTAGCTACTTCTAGTAGAAATTTTTTGTATCTTAGTTTATTTTGTGATTTTTTAGAGTAAATTTTGAATGCATTAAACAAAATAAAACTGATTAAAAAGAATGCAGTTTTTTACCACTTTATACTTTTTTAAAAGATACTGCTGTTTGCCAATACTGATCTGCACAATTGACTCCTTTCATATGTTTATTGTATTGTATTATGCACAAAGGTTTCACTATATCATCCGTAAAATTTCTATTCCACTTTCCAGTTGATATCATAGATGCATCATGAATAGTTGATATCATGCGCACCAACCTTTTATCTTTCCATTTGAGAAGAAGAATGGATCCTTTCCATACAAACGTCATTTGACCTCTCTGAAGATTCTTGGACTTTTTTATCAGTACCCTTGGCAATCTACGTTTCTACATTTTGTACCACATACAAGTGTTTTCTTTTCTAGTAATATATCAGCTGTAGAAACGCTGTTGTAGTAATTATCTTGATATTCATGATGCCAATAACCAAGATATGGCTCCAAGACTGATAATATAGTTTATTGTAGCTTTTTTCCTTCACCCAAATAAGTCTCAAAGTTGCAAATGTACCCAGACTCACTTTCACAAAGCATTCTCATTAAAATCCCATATTTCATTATCTTTGCTGTAGTATATGTTATGAAGCTGATACGTCCTCTCAATAGTATCATTGCTTCATCAAGCAATAACTGCTGTTTCAGTACACACAGAGATTGAAATTTTGGAATAATTTTATCCAATAGAGGTCTAATTTTACAAACTCTGTCTCCACTAGATGTGTTTTGTGAATTATCGCTGAGATGAAAAATGTAAGAATTTTCTCAAACCTCATCCTGCTCATAGTTTTAGAGAATATTGGTGCTTCAACCAAAGTGTCATGTACCAATGACGTTATTGTGGGTGTAAATGCTAAAGATAAGGCTGGGCGCCAAAAAGCCCAAAAGGTGAAACTTCAGGCCCTTCTAGACCTGAAGCATACTGTGGACCAGCGGTGGGTGCAGGCCAGGTATGCTCAGGTTGGCCTGGAGGAGGAACCTAGGGCCCAGCCTTGCAGCAAGGCATTCGCATTAAAATGAACTATTTACCAAATTAAGGTGGATGGTTCGGTGTGCTTAGTTTCAGAACAAGGGTTCAAAACCTGTTCCTGCTATGAAATAACGCGCTCAGGTCAAATCCAACTTCAGTTAATAACTCGAGTGAAGTCAGTTTTGGCCTATTTTACTAACTTGGATGGAAGTATTGCCCTATTAGTGAGTCGCTGCTTGGGCCCACTGCGGCATAACCCCAATTTCCCCATCCAAGCTTAAATACATTTTCCTCTGACCAACATTCCTTGTTGGTCATCTTTCCATTAAAAATAAAACCCCATTTTTGCACATTTTTATGTTATTTCTAGTAAACCTGTGCATGGACTTCTTCGAGGAGGTCTCGCAATATATTAACCAGTTGATCATAACAACAGTAAGACCTTCTTTTGGTGCTCCGTTGGGCCGCCCAGGTTCCCTCCAACCTGTGCCGCCCCCCTACTGCTCCCACCTAGCACCCCGTTGTTTCCATTGAAGGTTTACCACTGTGGATAACCACTTTCACGGTTAGCTGCTTCAGCTCCAGCACCATCTGCAGGGAACTAGCAGCTGCCCTTATATCAGCTGGTTTCTGGTGTTGGCCTTGTGCAATCTGCACCGCCACACTGGGAAATGGAGAGTTACAGATACTCTCTTGACATTAGACAACCAACCACCTTTTCCTATGTACATAAACTTTTTCTGCATGGAACTTTTCCAAAGTGGAAACAGTGGCCGTTGGCTGTGGGCTCCAGCTGTCATTAGCCGCACCGCTGTTTCCTCATTTTCCAGAAAGTTGGAGCACCTCAGCATTATTTTGGTTGCCTCCAACTGGAAAGTATCCACCCTTCATGTTCATACCTGGTGGAGTCAGACACTTCGATGTCTGAAAGTTGTGATTCCCCAACTGTTGAAGATTTGGGCTTCACCTGATGGCTGGTTCATTGTTTGGTGGAAACTGCAGCTTTGAGCATCTATTGTGTGAGGACAATAGATAGGATGGTGCTTTGAATTTATGATATAGCTTTTGGTAATACTTTAATTGTATACCCAGTCATTTCACTTGGACGATGGCCCGCTGCCCTGATCCTACTGATCCCAAGTGAAAATCAACTTTAATATAAAATAAAGTGATAACGCAAAAAGGTTATAAGATAAATTTGAAACTAAATCCAGAAGTTAAAAGGTATTTTATTAGTGTAAATGCAAGGGTTATTTATAGGGTTTGATGTTAACCACATCTTACCCATGACGCCTTACCTTTCAGTGACCCTTGGCCACATAAAAAGTTTGTAATGACGTTTACAAATACTTTGACTCAGGGCATCATGCTCAGCCTCAGAGTCAGAGTAAACACCATCATCATCCTTGAGATGGCATTTCGTCATATCTTCAAAATAGCTGAACTTATTACTTTCACATGCAATTGGCAGCACATACTAAGGTGATTTGTATCACTAATGAGTTAATTAAATTGAAAACTCAACCAACATTAAATATAATTTTGACATAGACCAACAGAGCCCACATGCCCGAGTCATTAAATTAAAACTTAAATTTAAGTTCAACCTAACCAACAAAGCCCTCAAGCCCATGTCATCATAGTTGGATATAATTAAGTGAAATTGCTATGCCACAAATTCAAGTTCAGATATACTTAGGATATCTTTGGTTTATAATAAACGATGGTTTAGATCCAGTCAACCATTCAACACCAACTTTCCACTGATATTACTAAATTTCATTCTGAGAAACAGATTTTCCATCACCAGCGCATTCAGACAATGCCAGCGGAATCAGCGCAGATGGGCCTGGTGGTGTTGGCCTTAGATAACGTTGGGCATTCCATCACAGTTTCAGGGTTAGGGTCATTTGTGTCTAAAAATGCGTTTTATAATGAAACCCTGGCCTCTATCTCTGAACCTTTTGTTTGGTCATATGGCTTGGATGAGGACTCTATTTCTGTGTATCAAATTACCCCTGAGAACCCACGGTTGACCTCTACCATGATCCAGGGCACTCAGGAGGTGGAGAAGGAACTTTGTTTCAGATATAATCAAGTATATGCACCTGCAGAAGGCATTGTGGGGTATGTGGCCTCAGTATTAAGAGTAACCAGATATCCCACCCCCTTTTTTGATTCCCAAACCCATTCTGTGTGCAGGCTTGAGCTAGATAATGAGAACTTTGAAATGTTGTCATTATCTTTCACAAATAAAGACCATTCTGGGTATTTTCTATTGACTGCCACCCTCTCCTCACCTTTAGGGAAACTTACCACTACTATTTTGGTGGATACTGGCGCTACTGGAAATTATATGGACCAGTACTTAGCCGACTACCTTGGGCTGAGTTACTTGCCAGGTGATGTGGTTAGAGGAGGGGCGTCCCAAGGTATTCCCACTATGAAGATCATTAAAACATTGGATTATCAGGTTGGTAAGTACCACTTGTCTGATCACTTCAGTGCGATCAAAAACCTTCTGTTCCCTATCATTTTGGATGTGGAATGGTGACAGAAGTTTGACATAAGAACTAACCTGAAGGAGAATACCTTGTTTCTCACCATGAAGAATGGTCGCACATTTGTTGTGCCTTTGTCCAAAGAAAACGCCCCAGGCAACTTGCCCCATTGGCCCCACCATATCCCTTGTATCCTTGCCTCAATGCAGAAGCCCTCAGTGGAAATCCCTATACCTTCTTTCTTGGAAATTTGGAATCCTTTTGATGCAGCATCTGCCAACGCACTCCCTGAGCACTCTGAGTTTGATTGTGACTTCAAGCTCATGGTGGATCTAGTGCATATTTCTTCTCCTAATTACCCTTTAACTGTCCGGGAGGAAGAGGCGTTGGATGTGTGGGTGAAAGAACAGTTAGCCAAGGGTGCGATTTTTCACCGTACCTCACCTGTATGCTCCCCTTACTCTTTGTGGAGAAGTCTGATGGTACCTTATGCCCCTTCATAGACTATGGTAACCTTAGCAACGTTACTGTACCAGACCTCCATCCCATCTCTTTGGATTCGCAGATTGCACATTATGTGGAGAAAGTGAAGGTCTTCTCCAAATTGGATTGCCTCAACGCGTTCAATAAGATTTGGATTAAAAAGGGACAAGAGTGGTTGACCGCATTCCATACCCAAAAAGGGATCTTCCAGTTTTGGGTCATGCCCTTTGGGCTTAAGAATGCTCCTGCTATCTTCCAACGCCACATTGATGCAGCGTTGGGGGACCTGTTAGGGGTATGCGCGGTCGCTTACATGGATGATATCCTGGTGTTTTCCCCTGATCAGGAATACCATGCAGGTCACCTTTGGCAGGTGGTGGAGCGGTTAAAGGCAGCCAGCCTTACGCTGAAAATATCAAAGTGCGAGTTCAATAAGTCCCAGGTCACGTTTCTGGGCAACGTTGTGTTTGACCAAGTACACATGATAACTTCAGACAAGGAGAAGGCAATTCATGAGTGGCCCACTCCAACGTCAGTAAAGGAGTTGAGAAGTTTTTTGGGGACGTGTACGTTCCTTAAGAAGTTTACCCCAAACCTTTCTGAAGTTGCCGCGCCTTTGTATAAGGCGAGTGGGGCAAAATTACTACAGTGGTCTTCCGTTTTGGAGGACGCCTTCCAAGCAGTAAAGTGTACGTTGCTGTCCACTTCTGTTCTTCGCCATGTCGACCCAAAGAAAGAGTTTATTGTTGCTTCAGATGCCTCCAACTTCGCCATAGTGGCAGCCCTTTTACAAGTAGGTGAAGATAGAATAGAGCATCCAGTGGGATATTTTTCTAGGAAGATGTCTTTGCCAGAGTTGAATTACGCCGTTTATGACAAGGAGTTACTAGCAGTGGTGGAGGCGTTGACTTATTGGCGTCACCACTTGCATGGCTCTACCCAACCATTTTGTGTACGTACAGACCACCGTGCCTTGCTGTACTACCGCGCACCTCATGTCCTAACCCCACGGCAAACCAGGTGGCATGAGACCCTTGCCCAATTAGTGTTTTCTTATGAGTTCACCAAGGTCAAGGAGAATGGGTTGGCGGACGCCTTAAGCCGCAACCCTTCCCTAGCTCCTGATCCCAAGGAGGTGGAGATGCATAATACCCAGCTGATGATTCTGCCATGTCAGATTGCATTCGCACTTCCCACTCCCTTGCCAAGAAGCCAGCACTTGCTCCTCTAGAAAATGCGGAAGAATATGGTATGTTCAGAAAGGAGGTCCTTTCTCAGCCATTGTCAGCTGAATATACTATGGTCCTTGCAAAGAGCGCCATGAATCAGGAGGATATTGCCAGAGGTTATCACGTGAAGGATAAGATGGTGTGGTTCCAGAGGAGCTTATGGGTTCCTGCTGGACCGCCTCGCCTGGAATTCATCTGGGACCATCACGATGGAATCACTGTTGATCATCCAGGAAAGGCGAAGACCCTTGAGCTTATCTGCCGCATTTACAATTGGAAGGGATTATCCACTCAGGTAGGCTGGTACTGTAAAGAGTGCCTAGTCTGCAACCAAATGAAACCAAATCAGCAGCCTCTTGCAGGGTTGTTGGTACCAGTCCAAAAGGCTGAGGGCCCTTGGACTTCCCTATCAGTTGATTTCGTTGTGGAGTTACCTAATTCTGATGGCTATGATGCTATCATGGTGGTGGTGGACCATTTTACGAAGTTCGCCCACTTTATCCCTTGCTGGACCACAGTCACTGTGGCAGAGATGGCTATACTGTTCATTACCCATGTGTTCGCCCTTCATGGGGTCCCCCAGGAAATAGTGAGTGATTGGGGCCCCCAGTTTACCTCTGTCTTTTGGGAGGAGTTGTGTAAGACTCTGCAAATCCGCCCTTGCCGTTCAACTGCCTATCACCCCCAATCAGATGGGCAGATGGAACGAGTGAATCAGTGCCTTGAACAGTTCTTGCGGTGTTACACCACCGCAGATCATTTGGAATGGGTTTCTCATCTCCCTATGGCCCAATTTAGAGATAACAACGCACAAAATGCATCAATCGGTTGTTCCCCTTCTTTGCCAACTATGGCTTCAATCCCGCCTTCAACATGGAGCCTGCTTTTGGGTTCAAGGTGGAAGCGGTGGTGGACTTTGCAAAAATGATCAAGAAGGTCCACAAAGGGGTGAGCACGAATTTAGACGCGGCCATGCAGGCTTACAAGGAGAACGCAGATAGTAAGAAATGGGTTGAACCGGCATACAAAGAAGGAGATCTGGTGATGCTGGATGCGAAAAACATCCCAATCAAGCAGCCATGCAAGAAGCTGGGACCTAAGAGAATTGGGCCTTACCGTGTTGTTAAGAAGGTGGGCCACGCCTCATACCAGTTGGATCTTCCTCCCTCGTTTTGTATCTTTTCTGTCTTCCATGAGAGCAAGCTTATGTTGTTTGAGGGCTCCCCTCCAGAGATTCCTGAGGCATATTTCATGGATGGGGCGCCGGAGTGGGAAGTGGAGGAGATTGTTGCCTCGCGTCATGTGAAGAGAAGACTGTAGTACCTGGTGTCATGGAAGGGGTTTGATGCGGTGGAGAACAGTTGGGTTCCTGCGCGGGATTGCACCCATGCCCAAGAATTGATAGAGGCTTTCCACCAGCGTTTCCCCCTAGGCCGCCGGCTCACAGTCACCTCCAATCAGTGCCACTATGAAGTTGGCCCCCGCTCACAAGAACTTCTCCCTTGCTCATGCCCCTGGAGGGGGGTGGAGCCCCTCAGAGAGGAGAGGGTAATGTCATGTACCAATGACATTATTGTGGGTGTAAATGCTAAAGATAAAGCTGGGCGCCAAAAAGCCCAAAAGGTGAAACTTCAGGCCCTTCCAGACCTGAAGCATACTGTGGACCAGCGCTGAGTGCAGGCCAGGTATGCTCAGGTTGGCCTGGAGGAGGAACCTAGGGCCCAGCCTTGCAGCAAGGCATTTGCATTAAAATGAACTATTTACCAAATTAAGGTAGATGGTTTGGTGTGCTTAGTTTCAGAACAAGGGTTCAAAACCTGTTCCTGCTATGAAATAACGCGCTCAGGTTGAATCCAACTCCAGTTAATAACTCAAGTGAAGTCAGTTTTGCCTATTTTACTAACTTGGATGGAAGCATTGCCCTATTGGTGAGTTGCTACTTGGGCCTACTGCGGCATAACCCCAATTTCCCCATCCAAGCTTAAATACATTTTCCTCTGACCAACATTCCTTGTTGGTCGTCTTTCCATTTAAATAAAACCCCATTTTTGCACATTTTTATGTTATTTTCAGTAAACCTGTGCATGGACCTCTTCGAGGAGGTCTCACAATATATTAACCAGTTGATCATAACAACAGTAAGACCTTCTTTTGGTGCTCCGTTGGGCCGCCCAGGTTCCCTCCAACCTGTGCCGCCCCCTACTGCTCCCACCCAGCACCCCGTTGTTTCCATTGAAGGTTTACCACTGTGGATAACCACTTTCACGGTTAGCTGCTCCAGCTCCAGCACCATCTGCGGGGCACTAGCAGCTGCCCTTATATCAGCTGGTTTCCTGGTGTTGGCCTTGTGCAATCTGCACCGCCACACTGGGAAATGGAGAGTTACAGATACTCTCTTGACACAAAGGGTCCGTTGACCAGTAATCTCTTCAATGTGATTTTTTAGTTTGTCCCATCAATGTAATTAGCCCAAGAAAATTCTCAATATTGCTAGTTGTAACTTCCCTCCATGTGGAAGTTTTAGCAGAATTTTTAAATTTGTTCATTTGGAAGTTGTACAAATTGGTTTGAGAAACAACTAAATGAAAAAGTTATTATCAAAAAATAAGTCCATTCTTTTGATGCTCAGTGCATCATTAAATTCTACAGTTACACCCAAAATGTTTAAAATCCTCCAAGGAAGGTGTAATGTCATTTTCAATCCAATTTTCAAAATCACTTTTACTATTAGATTCTATAACATTTCTTTTTTGCCATATTGGTGGTATAATGTCATATTCATCACTTTCCAGATCACTAAAATTTATTTTGAAATCACTTGGACAATCATATAAAGTATCTGCATATAATTCATTGAAAATTTCTTCATTGTTATGTTCCATCATGGGTGAAATTTTATAATTACTAAAGTTGTTATAAAAACCTAAATACCTAGAAAATTAGTTTCCACATTATAAAGTGGACATGACTAAACACAATGCGCAAAGCTTTTACAATATTCTATATTGCCCTGGGTTTTATAAATTGAAAAAAGTAATGCTAGTGCAATGATGAGTTATCTTGTCATTGGTCAACAACGTTTGAGCATGAAAGATGAGTTAACTCATCACCGGTCAACAATGTGTTAAGGCACACCTTGGACCAACGCTAGGTGCAGGTAGATATGCCCAGGTTGGTTCAAAGGAAGTGTGACCTGCCCAGTCATGTATAGCAGCAATAGCATTAAAACGGACGTGCTACCATTTAAATAATGATGGTTCAATTCAGTTACTTGGTAAAAGGTGGTTCAAAACCCATTCAATTTTATGAAATAATCCAGCTTGGGTTAGCCTTGACTTCAATAAATCACTCAATTTCAGTCAATTTTAAAGTACAGTACCCTGTTTGATGGAAGCATGCATTTATTGGTGCACCTGGGTTTTAGTGCCACTTTCACCTATTAATATTCCCTAAATTAGCTTAAATATCTTTGCTCAAGCCCAATATTTCTCATTGGATGTCTTTCTTCCTTAGATAATTCAAAATTTGTTTACAGTTTCTATTCTATGGTTACTAGTGAGAAGCTATGTGTGGACCTCTTTGAGAAGTCTTCATCAAAGTTAGACGTTCTAGTTTTTCTAAAATATATACCTGATCAAGTGTACCATTGGTCCCCCTGGTTCCCTTCAAACTGAAGCCCCCAAACCCTCCAGCATTTATCTCACTTGGGCATGGGCTCCCCCATGGGGCCCACCCAATTGTTGCTATATATTTGTTTTCAACTCCTCTACACCACGTTATACACCCTCACACAGGGTTACTTTTGCTCTGGCACCCTTCGCAGTACACCTTTTTCCATAATCCTGATTATATGTTTCCTGGCTTTGTGGCGGTGCACCATGCACCACCACGCTGGGAACTAAAGAGTTATAGACACTCCCCTGACAGCATGTATGTATTAGTATTCCTTGCTTATCAAATTTGGGGGTAAACATGTTAACTTGATGAGAATTATTGACTCTGGTTCTTGGGTATGCTGGGCAATCCCCATAGTGGTCAATATTAGCATTGTAATAAGTTTAATTATCAGAAGTCATGGTCACCGCAGCCAGACTTGTGGTAGATTAGTAGCCACTCTAGGAGCAGCTGCTGGTATAAATACTGTAGCTAAATTATTTATTAGAGTGGATTACAACTAGTGGTATGCTGACTTTGGGGTAAAATCGGAGAGATGATCAAGCCATGATCTTGACTACAATTGCAAGTGGCATTTTTACTTCTTGGTGGAGTTGACTCAACAGACTAGTAAATAATGGCGTTCCACCTTATATTATTGATTATCCTGTTACTGTCTTTGGTTGAACTTGACCAGGCGAGAATTTAATTCTCTTTTTTTGTCTCTTGGATTTGACTAAGGTATGTGAAGTGTTCATCTCCCAATATATAAATCAGTTATTTTTTAAAATGTCTCTTCCATTGATAGATCAAGGCCATTAAGACGAAATGTGGTCCCAGAGGTATTCTCAGTGACCATTGTGTCTTTCTGTTTGTAAGGAATAAAACATCAGAAAGTAGGCCTGTGGGGATGTAGCTCATCTGAGCCTTCTCATTAACTGTGTCACCATAAGAAAGACATACGGGGTCAGGCCAGCCAAATCATCAGAGTGTGACATTTTCATTCTATAATATAAGAAAGGGTACCAAAAGTAGACCCTGTAGTGAGCACCAAATGTTGCAATTTGCACTTGGGCATCAAATTACTACTACACAGGTCAAATTATTTATACTAAAACAAAGGAAACTGTATGAAGACAATGACCTTAAAAATAAGAAAATAAAAGTATTTTAATAATACACAAAATTTATTATTGTTAGCTTTTTTAACAAGCTAGGGGAAATATTGACCCTTAAAAAAGCTACTATCTCTATAAAGCCATAATGATACTCAGGTGTAGTGGGAAGTGTATAAATATTCCTGAAAACACTAGGAACCATAGGTCTAGATTCTAAAATAATATAAAACCTGATGATTGGTTTTTACTGACGTGGGGGCAAGGTAGAGATAAATGATAATAATAAAAGTGGAAGCTTAGGTCTACATAAGATGTGAGCTGATGTTATTTATATTAATGGATTTGGGGTTTAATACTGGCAGGGTAGAAGGGAATTTTATGTAACTTAATGACCTATTTCATTTGACAATGCTGCCAAAAAAATTTATAATGTTCATTATATAACATGATGTCAGCGTGTAGGAAAGGTACTCAATCATTTAGTCTAATTATTGTATAATGTATAATTTAGTACTTATAAAACTTTAGATAGGCTCAAATGGTTGGCAAGACCAAATTTCAACATGACAATTAAAAGTGTTAAACTATTATAGTAAATCACAACGGCAGATTGGGCTGTAACTTGAGCTTGCTTACCTAACAGTGTCAGGAAAACAGCAAGTTAGAATTAGACCAGCCTGCCAGCCTGAGTGCTGAAGCACCCAAACGGCAAACCAGAATGCCAGAGGCACTGCTACTGGTATGACGGTTATGGAACTGGAAAGGAGTTCCGCCAAAAATTGCATATTAGCCATAATCAAGTATAGACACTTAGTGAAATACCATAAGAACACGGCCATAAACTTTGAGGGGTGTGGGAATGTTGGCGGAAAGGCGGTTATTTTTCAACATTAAAAACTAAAGTTGGGAAAAAAATTTTAAATGGAAAAAATAATGAAGAAAATTGACCAAAAATTTTCTCAGTGCAAGGCAACTGATTAAATAGTGTTCAATTGGGGTGAGTCCAAGCAGGGATTGGGTCCCTCAAATTTACCTAACTCAGCAAATTTTTTGGGGAATGGGGCAGATAATCTCAATTGGAACTGACATCAAAGAATTTGGCAGCAGGCTGAGTCACTGTCAGTTTAACCTCAAACGCCTGGGCTGAGACTCAACTGCATTTCCATCAGTTAGCATGACAGCATCTGGCCTGATGAGCAACGGGAAATCCCCAGGGCCACCCCACATAGGGGCGGTCCCAATTGGTTGGAAATGGATTCAGGATGCCCAACCCACATGCGCTGGTCACTGGGTCATTCATTTGGTTGAATGAGTTCCATTGGCTGCAATTTCTGATTTTCTGGATCAGGGTTTTGAGCTGTCAACAATGGTTTTTGAAGATACCATCTGCTCATCAGGGATCATCCCTGACAATTTTGGGAGGGGTTGGTATTGATAATCATATTGGAAACTATATCAAAACCATCCACAATTCTAGCCAATAATTTGACATTTTTCCCTTCTTTGGCATGCATTTTCCAATCATCCAGCTTTGATCCCATCAGTCTCAAATTCTTCAACATTGATTTGGTAATCTCAGCACAGCTTTCCTTTATCTGGCTGACCAGTTTGACTGAGGTAAGCAAAGATACCAGAAAAGAATCTGAAAAGGATGAGCTGTTACCCAGCGCTCATCTATCATGTGGGCGAGGTTACTTTAGGAGATGAGGGGTACAGTTGCCCTCTTCAGCCCCTTTCTATTTGGAAATGGAAAGAGCGCCCAATCTATGCACTGGGGACATTCTCCTGAACTTACAAACAGCTTCTCTAAAGTGCTTTAATATAAATCAAGACACTAATTCATGTTTCTTTGATTTTAACTAAGACAACCTTCAACCCTTTTTGGAAAGTTCTGATACAGCCCATGAAAGAATAATTGATTTTATATGAGTAAATAGTTAAAAAATTTATACAATATTTCATATTTTAAGTAATAAATCTGCTTAGAAGTTTAAGTTATTTACTAATTGATTAATCTAAAAAGCTAACTTAAAAATAATATTGTTAAAAGGGATAAGGAGAACTAAGAATATATATAGAATAAAAGGATTTATTGAAAATTGAGCTTTGCCTAAGCCAGCCATTGCAATATTTTTATAACCTAATAGATGCTTTTAAAGATATTTTCAAGACTACTAAGAAAAAATATAAAATTATATAGTTTTAATCAACTGTGAATACTTGTAAACTATATTTTCCCAAAACATAAATATGTTTTTATTCTAGAGAGTGCCAGGTCAATATTTAAGTACAAATATTTGAAGTACTAAAAAACAAAAAAAGATTTGAGGTGGGTCGCCCTTGGGACAAATATACCACACCGAAAATTTTTCTAGACAGTACAGGTTTCGAACTCAACCCTGCACTAGGGTGAAAGCAGTTTTACCTGCCAGGTTAACCACCCTTAATTGAAATACTAAAGGTTTTATAATTTACTGATAATAAGCTTTTAGTGGTTTCAAAAAATTTATAAGGATTAATATGATTTATGATCTCTACTATAAGCTTAAATACTTATTTGTATTTAATATTGAATAAAGTTAATCATCTATACAGTTATATGAATATCTCCTTCATTTGAATCTTATATTCAAGATGTAATATAAGAGGATAAAAGGTTATAAAACTATATTTAATGTTTTAGATGAAGTTTGAAACCTTTTTATAATTTTTATACCATCTTACATACAACATATTGGTCAATATTTCTAACATTTTATACTATGGAGCTATTACTTGAAAGTGTGCTGCCATGGCTTAGGTTTGTCATATCATATCTAATATTATTAGGTTTAAAAAGCATATAAACTAAGATAAGTTTAATTTCTATTTGAGGAAAGGGTGGAAGGCTAGGCAGTAGGGCGTATACCTACCAACTTGAAGGATGCAGGTTCAATCCCTTTTCACATTGGGTGCCAGCTGAAAGGTTACTACTGGCAGTTATTAGATTTGACAACATGAATACCTTACCTATGATGTAACCAGATAACTTATATCCCAAACTGGAGATAGATAAAAATATATAAAGTTATCCTGACCATGTTCTAATTCAAATTTCTTTTCTTCTTTTCATTTTATTAATGTGCACCCTCTGGTTGGCTTTCCTTTTTTATTTAACTGAGGTAAGCTGACCAGGGGACAGAAATTACTGAATATATGTAAAACTAAGAGAATAACTAAGAAATATAAAAATTGGGCACCCCAGGGTACTCAAGTTACCCCTGTTGTCAGCGGGACTGCCAGGTATGGGGGGGTTGGTGCACTACTCTGAGGGGGTTTCCCCTGCTATGGAGCAGGTGTGAAGGAAAGGGTCTGTGTGGAGGAACCAGAGTGGGAACCATGATTCTATGAGCGCTTTTTGTCTTGGTCTCATATATCCATAGAGCCAGGCTTGGAAGTGCTCTAGTAAGTGGACATGGAATCTGTTAATAATCCCATGAATGGTTGGGACCGTGCCCTTGAACATCTAATGCAATTGTGTGTATTGTCCACATTGCAATGGGTATTATTAGGGAGTGGAGTGTAGATGGGATTAGTGACTCAATCTGGAGCGTGAAGATACTCTTTGATATCAAGAATTCCTGTTTGTTTTTGAATCTTGAGAAGGCGTGCGACTTCCTGCCATATAGCTTTGGTTGGGGCATGTTTCTAGGCGGTGATGTAGGGATCCCTCCCCTCCACATACTGCACATGTTTTGTGGAGGGAGTTGGAGCGGTCTGCCGTCCTATAGGTCCTTCTCAAACAGCGCCAGGCGTTTGCTCTTATCCTTAGCTGTAAGAGTGGGTGGTGTGTCATTTTCCACATTGCTTTCTGTGTGGTTAAATCATAGGGAATGTCCATCATATCTAGGTATTCTATCCTAGCTATGCTTGGGGTTGTTGCGAGCATATCCCTCTGGGGGTGGTTTTCTGGGTTTCTTAATTTGAATTGGGGGCTGGGTCGTCCCCTTCCCTGTATAATACCCATGTTCTCTATGGTCCATCCCATATGGCGGATAGTTTGGAGGATATGTTTGAAATGAGGGGAGGTTCCATGTGGACCCGTTGCAGTAGGGTGCTTGGCAAGGTATGAAAGTAGTCTGGGTGGACTATGTGGGTTGGTTAATTTGAGTGCCTGTGCAAAGTTAGTCCTTGCTGCTCTATACCAATGTTGTTGCAGGAGGTCTGGAGCAAGGATTTCCTTTATCCAGGTACCTAGGATGTGATTGGCATGGCTCTCAAAATCTATTATTCCCATGCCTCCGCTTGAGCGTGGTCCAAATAGTGTTTCCATCCGTATAGGAGGGTGAGAGCCAGGCCACAGCCAGCCCTGGATAAGCGCGCGAATTGAGGTTATAAGGTAGGTGAGAAGGCTATTGCATGGGCCTGGTACCACAGTATTGGGAGGATGAGCGAGTTAGCAACTGTAACTCGTCCTGTTAGTCCTGGGGTTCTTCCCTTGAGGGAGGCGACGCGTTTGGATACCCGTTGTAACAGGTTACTTTCCATTGTCTCATTAGCATATCCCCCTGATTCTAGCCAGATTCCAAGGTGTCGGACAGGAGTGGTGGTGGGAGGTGTTGCAAAGGGTAATATAATTGGGTTTTTTCTTTGAGTGTTGGTGTGAGGTTCTGATGTTGTAGCCCAATTGTTTGTGTATTTGCCTAAGAGGATGATTTCTGTCTTCCTTTTGTTGAGCGATGCATTGCTCACCTTGGAGTATTCCTCTATAGTGTGTTCCAGCTGTTGGGCATCTTCATTGTTTGCTATACCTGCTACGCAGTCATCTGCAAAGGCCAGTATCTTGACTGTTGGTTTTCCTTGTGCGGTTATCCCCATGAGACGTGAGTCAGTTACTTGGAGGAGCGGGTCAAAGCTGAAATTGTATAGCAGTGGGCTGAGGGGATCCCCTTGTTTGAGCCCTCTGTGTGGTTTAATCTTGTTTGTTAGGAATCCAGGGCTGCATACAGCCATGGTTGCAGATTCTGTTAGGAGCATCTCCCATTTTATGAATCTTGGTGGGAGTTTGAAGGCATGTAGACATTCTTTTAGGTATGGCCAGCTAACACGGTCATACGCCTTTTCCTGATCCGAGAAGACCAGGGCACCAGTTGCTTTGGATTGGAAAATACTTGCAACAGGGTGAATGTTGTTCCATATTGAACGCCCTGGTATAAACCCAAACTGGTTGGGCGATAGGACGTCAGATGCAATTGCGCCTAATCTAGCTGCTAGAATTTTTGTTAGAATTTTTGTGTCAGTGTTGGAGAGTGCAATTGGGCGCCAATTGTCCAGGTCCAACTTGTCACCCTTTTTATACAAGGTTATAACGTAGAATTCATGGCCTCCTGGTAATAGGCGTGTTTCCAACAAACTCTGTTTCATTGACGCCAATAGGAGGGGGGCGATTTGTTGAAAATATTTTTTGTAAAATTCATAGGGGTATCCCATCAGGCCCTGGGCATTTCCTACATGGTGCACCGCGAATTGTTTTCCAAAGCTCCTCCTGTGTGATAAGGGATAGTATATTGTAATTTGGTGGTGTACTTTGTATCTTGGCAGTTTGAATAAATTCTTTAATTTTTTGTGGATCTGTTGGCATATCACAATATAATTCGGTGTAATAGTGGTGTACTTCCGCCTTGACCTCCTCAGGGTCAGTTGCCACAGTGCCGTTGGTCTTGTGGACCTGTGTGCACATGGGCTGGTTTCTGTGGGAGTGGAATTGGCAGAAAAAGTATGTCAAATAATTTTGCCTTCCTTTATGAACTTACCTTTGTTCAATACTTTGATTCTGTGTTGGTGTTCAAAGATGAGATTGTTAAGTTGGGCTGAAATTTCTGCCCATTTGCGTCCCCAATTAGGGCTATATCCAGATCTTGGAGTATTTATTTCCAGGTGGTCTAGTTCTGCCAAGGTACGCTTGATTGTGGTTATGTCCGCAATGTACTTGCGTGATGCAATATGTCAGGTTTTGTTGATTAATCTTTTTTGAAATTTTCCCATGTTCGATGGGATCCAAAGTGAATGGGGCTGTGAATTCTGGGTTTGTAGCCTTGTTTTCAACCCAGTCAGATATCTCAGGCAATCTTGTATTTTCTGGGTGAAGCTTTCTCCAAGGCGACACCTGTGTGTGGGATTGGGTTGGCACTAACTGCACTGTAACTAATCGGTGATCAGAAAAATTGATCTTTTTTGTTGTAAATTTAGAGATTTTTGAGTGGTGGGATTGTGGGATGAGGATGTGGTCAATTTGACTCATTGATATGAGCAGTCCCTCATGTATGTTGGGTCTTGTCATATGGGGAAGGATTGGTAAATTGGGAGGAAGAGCATCCTGTAAGCCAAGAGATGCCTTCATTGTGCGATATTCAATGTGTCCAGGTGGGTATCCCCTGGGATTAGGCCATCGATCTGTATTGGGGTTATCCCAGCAGTTGAAATCGCCTAACATGATGATATCTGGTGGGAGGGTGAGGGTAGAAATTTTTTCAAAAATTTTTTTTCTCTCAGTTGCAGTGCACAGTGCATAGATACATGCTAACGAAATTATTTCATCTTGGCATGTGATTGTTGCTACCAGGACTTTACCATGCAAGTGTGATGATAAATTTGTAATTTTGAATTTTTTGTTGTTTTGGACTATCACCCCACAGTGAGATGTCCATACTGATTGTGATGGTGCGACCCTGGTTGACCAGGATTCTTCTTCCCCTTGTAGGCAGTGGGTTTCTTGGATGGCCAAGATGTCTACAAGAGGTTTTTGCAGGAATGCCAGCTTTTTGGCTTGGGACATATGAGCCCTGGCTCCCACAATATTTAACATCCCTATTGACACTGAGGTGCCCGTGGCGCCTCAGGAGCAGTTGGGAGGACCCTCTGGTCCTATCCCATCACAGCTCATTTTGGCTATGCTCTGCATCTGTACTCCAACTCTTTCACTTCCATTGTTGGTTCCCTTGATCTGACCCAATGATTCAAGGGAATTGCAGTTTTTTATATTTGCATCAACTTTTCCTGCACATGTCTCATGTTGATTTGATGCGGGTTGTTGATTGGATTTTATATTTTTGAGGTTCAACTTTGTTGCATTGTGCACCGCATTTTCATCCAAATTGTGGTTGCATTGTTCCTCAGTATGTGCATGACTGATGACGCTTTGTGGCTCAGTCTGGTTACTGTGAAAATTTTTGACCTGGGCATATTGTTCTTATTGGTTGGTTTGGTGAATATCTGAAATATCCTCCTGAATTTGTCCATGGTTAATGGCGGATTCCACATGTGCTGCCACTTCAGCCACTGCTCTCTTGCAGGCTTTTTGTGCTGCTTTACGCTGTTTACTTGTAACTGGGTCCATGATGGAGTATAGTCCATCTTCACCCCAGTAAATGGGTGGTAGCCATCAGTCATTTTGGTGAAGTTTTCATTATCTTTGTCCATAGCTTCTTCACAAAAATTATTTTCTATTAAGCCCTCTTTTACAGGGCATGCATGTTCCTTGTGGCCCAGTGAGCCACAGTGGTTGCAAATGGGTGGTGCGCATTCCGGTGTAACTCAGAATGCAGCTGACTGGCCCCATCTGCAAAGTGAAATTCTGCTGCGCGGGGAATTCTGGATAAATCCTCTTCCACTTCTGGGAAGGGGTTGATTACAGCAATAGCTTTGCCTGCGCACAGGTCAGGCATTAAGCAAAATTGCTGTAATTCAAGTTGTTGGATTTCTCTGTAGGCCACAAGACCTTTGTGGAGCTCCTCCTCAATTACCTTACAAGGAAGGTTGGTGGGGAGCAAGTCAAAGGAGATAAACAAAGTTTTTGCTTTGTTCCATCTGGTGCACATGGTGTGCACAATTTTTTTGCCCTCAAGGAGGGCAATTTCCACACAGATTTTTGCTGTGGCATCAGCTTCATCAGCTGTTTCAAAACCAATATTGATCCAGCTGTATCCCATGTTGTTGGTGGCTACGTACACCACATGAGGGAAAAGTGAGGGCTGTGCCTCACATGTTTTCTCCCACAGGGTTGGTGGCTCATCCCTAAGGAAGAGTCTGATCCATGTTCCACCTTTGACAAAGGTTGGTTGAATCAAATGTATATGTATTGCACATGCTTTACAGTAAATACTATAAACCCAGATGGTGTCTGAGTTTGTGATTTCTTTGCAGATTGGGTTCCTGGTCCCCCTCCAGGGCATTTCTTGCCCTTAGTTGCACCATTAAGTGCACTGCTTGCCGCGGCGCTCGCCCATGTTATATTATTTTTGTTATTAAAGTCACCCATCTTTCCTGTATATGATTATCCAAATTTGCTGTTCAAATCAAATTGTAGTAACTAAAGTGATTGTTATGAGAAAGAAAAATGGTTGGCTTTCCTTTAATAAATAATATTTATTTGAGGTGGGTTAACCTTGGACAAATATACCACTCCAGATAAGGGTAGGAAGTGAAAATATAAGAATGGAGGACAAAACCTAAGTATTGGGGGTAAATCAATGCTGCACATGATCTGATAGGCCAGGGTTATAAAATCTAACTTTAATGATTTGCTTAACTGTACCTTGGCATGGTGCTTTACTTCACATTTATTACTATCCTCTTAACAGAGAAATATTAAATTTCTGCCACAACCAGATTTGAACCTACATTGGGAGGGGCGATAGTAGTACAATTTAAGCTGCGAATTGTGGTGATACTGGGTTAATGGGAAATCGCCTTGAATAAGGCAATTGGGCAATGTCGATATTCAACGAATACAAATTAAATTGCCTACAAATTAGGCGATAGGAAATTAAAAGAAAACTAGTCGAAACGAGGAGAATCGGTGGAACCAAACAGTCCAAGCAATGAGTGTGGTATCATCTGAAGCTGCTGTATATGAGCGTGATGGGTGATTAAGAAGGGTTGTTGGTTAATAGAGAAAAGGAGAGTAAGAAGAGAGGATCTGAGGAGTTCATTTTATTTAAATAAAGTATTATAGTGGGAGCAAGTGCCCCATAGTTATTATATTAACGTTTTATTCTGTTGTTACAAAGGACCATGATCGTCATATTGTGGGTTCTATTGCTCAGTGGGCTAAACCCTGTGCAAAACTCTTATGGCGAATCCTCCGGATTCCACCGAATTACAACAATTATCATAAGCACTGTACTCAATTTAATAAACTTTTTAATTTATTTGCTAAATTTTAACAGTTATTCAGCCTATTAGGGCCCAAACTATAATATACTAGCTACCAGGATTCCTGTGATTTGCTATAGTTTGTATTATTTATCAGAAGACTTGTGTTATTTTTAGATTTTATATTTTGGATAACCATCAACTACTCATCCAAAACCATTGAACCTATAAAACAAAATAACCATAATCACTCTGAAATTCATTTTTAAAGTAAATATTTAGTGGTAACAGGAACTGCCCAATATGCAACTACTTTAACTTCTTTCATTTTAACAGCCATATCTTTATTCAAACTTTATAAGTTAAGATACTTTTAAGAGGCTTAAGAGGAAACTATGTTTTATCCTAAATAATATAGGTTTCACGCCTGTTACAACCCAAATACACATCATAGTGGTAAAAAGTTTCACCCTACTAGGCAACCACCCTATTTTTACTTTTATTTTTATCTCCATATCTGCATTCAGGCGCCTCATTTATCTCACTACAAACAGACACAAAAATGTTTACTAAAATCATGGCTACCCGTCTAGGAGTTGCTGCCTCTGCCCTCATCTCCCCTGAGCAATTTGGTTTCATACCCAAAAGGTCAATTTGGGACAATATACACAACGTAGCCAACATCTGTCAATCCACAGCTTCTGGAGCACTTGTGTTTTTAGACCAACAGAAGGCCTATGATAGAGTAAACTGGGAATACCTCAGAGCCTGCCTCCACAAGTTCCGCCTCCCCTCCGCTTCATTAATTGGATGATGTTGCTAATGGAATCTGCCACAATGGCTGTGTGTGGCCCTAACTTCCTAACGGATGTAGTCTGCCCTCAAAGGAGACTGCATCAAGGGGACCCTCTTAGCCCACTCTTGTATAACTTCAGCCTTGACCCACTTCTTTGGAATGTGAATGCCCGCCTTACTGGGGTACTTGTGCAAGGCCAAGCCCCTGTCAAGATGTTGACATTTGCTGATGATCGTGCGGTTGGGGTGTCTAACAATCATGATGCATGTGCACTTGAAGAGAATATCCAGGTTTACTCCAGGGTAAGTAATGCAGCACTCAACGCCTCCAAACCGAAATTGTTCTCCTTGGTTGGTATCAAGCCCGCTGGGCCCCAGCGCTCTGTTTCCTACTTGCCTCGCCATCTAGCGCATGGGGCCACTTGCCCTGCACACCCCACTCCACCCCGCTTGTGCTACCCTTTGTGCCAAGCCCCACCATTGGCCCTGTCTGCCATTTGGGGGTGTGGCTGGAGGCAAGAGGTACATTTCAATGGTGATGGAAAACCATATCTTAGACAACATTACAAAACTCATAGCTTCCCTCAAAGCCCAGCAGACCTCCCTTACAGGCATGGTGGTGCTTGCCAACTCTATGCTCCTCTCTAAAGTTTGGTTTGGGGCCCATGCCATCGCTTTTTCCCCTTGTTTCTTCAAGTCACTATACGCCCTTCTGCAAGGGTGGCTTTGGTTAGGCCGCCCACCGCCAGTGCACCTGGATGTCAGGTTTGGCCCTCACCATAGTGGTGGTATGGGCCTGCTCAACTTTGAGGCCCATGCTGCCAAAATCCTTGGCACCTGGATCGCCACCATTACTAACCCTACAATCTCATCCCAGCACTGGTCTCGCGCAGCCCGCTCCAACTTCTCCCGCGCCCTGGCATCACTAATCCCTCCCATCCCCAATCTCTGTTAAAGTACCTTGCCTCACATCCTTCTGCTGTGGGCCCACATGGGACGTCGTCCCACTTCAGGAGGATTCTCCTCTTTATGTGGAGCGCTGAGTGGAGAATTTGCATCTGTGGGCACACCACCCAGAGGGGGCACCCCTCGCCTCAGTTCACCCAGGAGGTACAGGGTCTCCCCATTCTGAATGGAGTGATACCCATGCGACCCCCTACCATGGCCAGGGTGGACTACCTGGACATGATGGACATCCCCAACCCCCTAGATACCCAGAAAGCCATTTGGAAGTACGCCCACCACCCTCTTCTGCAACTGCATATTTGTTCCCATGTGTGGCGCTGCTTGAGATGGGTATACCATACTGCCAAACGCTCTAACACATTAGCACACATCCAGTGTCGTGTTTGGCCAGTATGGAATGCTGGTTCACCACCTGGAAGGGTGCCCTCCATCTAAAGTGATATGGCGTGAGGTGAAACGTCTGTTTTGCCAGGATCAGGCACAGCCCTTCAGCCTGTCTAAGGACATGTTTGCTTTATCCATGGCTTCCCCTCTTCCGCCCTCTCTCTGTGCCTTGTAGTCACAATCGCTATGTGGACTATACACACAATTGTCTTAGATGCTATCTCAGGCTCCACCCCCACCCTCCAAGAAGCTGTACTCCAGTTCCAGTCGCACTTAGTAGACCAATTTCAAGCGTGGATATTTGGGTACCTCCCACTACGTCACCACCAGTTGGTCTCATCCTGGTTCCCAGTTTGGTTCATAGTTTCAAATTCTTTCCTTCATATGTGCTCAATAGTGGCACCTGTGTCATGGAAACGGCAGAAGAAGTTTAGACCAGCCTGCCAGTCAGGATGCATGAGCACCCAAAAAACAAGCCAGAATGCCATAGTCATTGCTGACTGAACGACGTTGTATGGAGCTGGGCATTGTGAAATGATGAATCGTTGGTGTAGGACAACATGAGTATGATCCCAATGACAAACCAAATTGAGCCCACCCCAGACCCTGGAGGTCTTACTGCAGGGGGCGGAATCACAGAAATAGTTTCAATGAGTTCATCAGCATACAGGGTTGCTTTGACTGGGGAGGCAAGGAGGCGGATCCTTGTTTGTAGATGGTGGACGTAAGGCCACAAGATCCCAGTATACTGTTGTCAGAAGTTCATAATAGCAGGGTTAAAGTGCCAGAAGTATCTGACTTGCTGGATCCAATTGATGACAGTGGGGGCCATAGTGACCATGAGTACTGGTAGAGCCCATCTGGTATACAGACTGATGGGCCACCAGGGAAAAGCCATTGGGGATGTGGCCAGAATAAAATTAACACAATAAAAATTGATTGGTTTTTTTTTGGCAAAATTTTATTTGCAAAGGAAAAGGAAGAAAATTGACCAACAATTTTCTCAGTGCAATGCAACTGATTAAATAGTGGTCAATTGGGGCAGTGACAAGCTGGGATTGGGAACCTCAATTTTGACCTAAGTGGCAAATTATATGGGAATGGGCAGATTAGTTCACTGGGAACTGACATCAAAGAATTTGGTGGTGGGCTGAGTTGCTGTCAGTTTGACCTTGAACGTCCAAACTGAGGCTCAGCTACGTTTCCAATGGTTGGCATGATGGCGTTTGGCCCAATGAGCAGCGGGAATCCCCAAGGCCACCCCATGTAGGGGCGGGCCCATTTGGTTGGGAACGGGTTTGGGACGCCCAACCTGCCCATGCTCAGTCGCTGGGCCATTCATTTGGTCAGTGGTGTTGCATCAGGCGCAACGCCCAATTTTCCAACAGGGAGCTTTGAACCCTCATCGATGGTGTCCAATGCTGTTACCTGCCCATTGGGGATGATCCCCAACGATTTTGGGGGGGGGTGATTTTTTTGATTGTTGTTAACTGAATCAAAACTGTTGGGCATTCCAGCTGATAGATTGGTCTTCATACCTTTTCAACCATTTGAAATCTGAACATCAGGCTGATTGCCACTCAAATTAGTTCCAATCAATTTCATTTTGATGATCTCAGTGCAGATTTCACTGATTCCCCATAGCAGTTCTGCTGAGGTGAGTGTGGGTACTGGAGGTGGGATCTGAAGTGGAAGAGCTGTTACCCAGCGCTCATCTACCATGTGAGCGAGATCGCCCTGAGTAATGAGGGGTACAGCCATCCTCTTTGGTGCCTTCTTGCTCGGGAACAGGAAAATGGCCCAATCAATGCCCAGAGGACATTCCCTGGGACTTACATTACCCTTTCCTTTTTCCAAGGGAAGGGCCCCACCATTGGGAAACTGCATGAGAGCCACATTCTTGTGCGCCTTGGGTAACTTGATTGCCATAATCATTGCAACTTTTTTTTTGGGGGGGGCAGGGAGCTTTGGGGTGGGATATATGGAACGCTTGACCAGTTCCATACAGTTTTTGCAATTGCGCGCCTTGACCCAACTGTTTTCATATGCCAGATACCCTTTCCAGGCCACGAGGTATTGTACAGAACGTTGGATTTTTGGGATGCCAGGATATTCTCTACCTCAGCCTCTTCCCCATTTTTGACAATGATTGGTTCAGGTTCCATGGGGATTGCACCCTTGAAGGGTGACAGCTGGGAAACATGGAAGATGGGGTGCTGTTTCCAATGAGCAAGGAGCTTCAAATGGAATGCACCGTTGCCCAAGACCTCCTCCACCAAATGGGGGCCTGAGCATTTACTAGCAAACTTATGGGAAGGGGCCTGAATTCTTAAATGATGGGTATTGAGCATAACATAGGAGCCCACTGTTAAATCGTGACCTGGGAGCTGCTTGCAATCTGTGAACTGCTTGTAGTCATCTATGGCTTTGGTGAGGTGTTCCCTGCACTAAGGATTGAGTTGACCTGATATGTTCAGCATGGTCTGTGGCAGCTTGAACCTTGGGTGCAAGCAAGGTCTAACCAAAAATGAAGGATTATAACCCAACGTTGCTTCATAGGGAGAAAACCCCGTGGACGTGTGGGTCCCATTATTATAAGCGAATTGAGTGAGAGGAAGATCATTGGCCCAGGTGTCTTGCATGGCTGCAGCATAGCAACGCAGATACTGTTCAAGGACTTGGTTAACACACTTGGTCTGCCCATCAGACTGGGGATGATATGCAGTGGAGCAACAGGGGGATATTTTTAGGATTAATAGGAGTTCACTCCAAAACCATGCGGTGAACTGTGAGCCACGGTCACTGATGATCTCCTGGGGAAGACCAAACATTGAAAACACATGGCGTATGAAAAGGCGGGCAGTTTCTTCCAACATAATCACAGAAGTACAAGGTATAAAGAGGGAAAATTTTGTGAAGCGATCCACCACCACCATCACTGCTGTGAACCCATTAGAGCTGGGAAGTTTGATGATAAAGTCCATGGACACCAATGTCCATGGGCCCTCCACCTGCTGTAAGGGGTGCAAAAGGCCATTTTTACCAGAGCGGTCTGACTTAGCCCTGGCACAAGTAATGCAATTGGCGATCCAGACCAGAACTTCCTTTGTCAAACCCGCCCAATTGTAGGTTCGCTTGATCAAGTCAATGCATTTCTTGTTGCTGGGATGACCAACTGTGGGGGATTGTGATGTGTGCAGAATACCTCTGTTCAGAAGGAGGGGGAACCCAGATGCAAGACTGAAAATAAATGAGTCCCTCCTCCAAGGAGTATAGGGAGTGTTTATGACTTGGGTGGGCCAACTGCTCAACCAACTCCACACCCTCAGGGCAGGCCATTTGACTGGCTAAGACCTGAGCCACTAGCGGGGCGTCAGGAGCCAAAGTGATGGATGAAATGACAGGGGGGACAATTGACAGGATTTGGGCGGCAGGAATCATGGTAACGAGATCCACTTCCTCTGGGTCTGAGGAACAGTGGGTGGGGCTGCAGCTTAGAAAATTGGGAAGTACGTTGAGCGCACCTTTTACAAATTCATATTTGAAATTAAAACTGCACAGGTCCCAATAGGTTCAGGCTTACTGATGCGCCAATTTTTGGGGTTTACAAAAGTACAAAAGGGCCTGGTGATCCGTGTGGACCATTAATTCATGTTGAGCACCCTGTAACATGTACCGCCAATGAGTTAATGCCCATGCAACAGCTGCCAATTCCTTGTCATAAATGGCCCAAGACTGCTCCATGGAGGTGAACTTCCAGTAAAAATAGGTGACTGGATGTTCCAAACCATCATGCTCCTGGAGCAACACCACTCCCACTGCTACTGATGAGGCGTCACATGCAACAATATACAGCTTGGTGGGATTGGCATGCTTCAAAATGGGCAGGGACATGAACACCTCTTTAATTGATTCAAACGCCTGTTGGCATTCAGGCATCCAAAAAATGGTACATTTTTCCCTGTAAGGGGTGGAGCGGGGCAGCCAGCTGGGAAAGTGCCAGGGAAAATTTTTTTAGGAAAATGATGGTTCCCAAGAAACTCTGAAGTTGTTTCTGGGTAGTCAGGGTTGGCCATTCTTGGATCATGTCCAACTTATTGGGAGGGATTGTGTAACCATCTTTAAGGATGAGGTTCCCAAGGAAGGTAACCTCCTCCTTATAAAACTCACACTTGGAAGGCTTGACGAACAAGCCTGCCTTATGCAAGGCGGCCACAACTGCTTCCAAGTCAGTAGCGTGTTGTTTGGGAGTCGGGGAGTGGAACCAGAATATCATCAATGTATGCAACTGCACAGGTAAACTGGAGGTCACCCAGTACATTGTCAATCATGCGTTGGAATATAGCGGGAGCATTCTTCAGCCCAAAGGGCATTACACAGAAATAAAAAAATGCCGCGCTTTGTCCAGATTGCTGTTAACCATTCTTGCCCTTTCATTACCCAAATTTGGTTAAAAGCGTTCACCAGATCCAGCTTAGAGAACACATGGGATTTAGCAATTGCCTGGCTGATTGTCTGCTCCAGAGGCAAGGGGTAGGGATCAGAAACTGTTATTTTGTTTAAGTGGCCGTAATCCATGCAGGGATGGAGAGAACCATCCGCTTTTTGGCAAAGACGATGGGGGAGGTGATGGGGGAGGTCTCCTTGAACAACCACCCTTTTTTCAGCATATTGTCCAACCAGGTGTTGAGTGTAATTTCTTCCTCCGCTGTATGGGGATACAACGGACAGTTGATGTTCACCAACTCCACGGTCATTCAAAATCCACAGTCAAACCTAGTGTGAGGAGGCAGACAATTCGCCTTTTCCAAGTTAAAGATACTTCAATAGTGCATTAAACTCTCTGGAAAATTGGCCAGTATGCCCGCAGAAGTGACAAGGGAAGTGATAGAACTGCGGCCTTGTGTTTTTAAGGGTGTCAATCAGAGGGAATTCACCCTCCAGTTGATCATTGAAAAATGACAACATATTAGACTCCAAGTGAATCTTGACATGTTGTCAGCGCCACCATCCCACACCTAAGATCATCAGAAACACCAAGTTCAGCATAGCAGAAAAACGATCACAGAAGCTAAACTGGTGGATTGAAAAAGGTACTGGCCAATGGATGATATATGAGGTCTGGGAGGCAGATGAGGCCACCATCACTGAGGGGCCCACATCCATTTCCAGTTCTAATTGTTGGGCCAACTTGAAACTCATGAAGTTCCCCGCGGCTCCAGTATCCACCAGGGCCTCAAAGGAGACATGATGCGAGCCAACACTAATCTTCATAGGCAATAGTAAATAAGTAAAGTTTTGTTTATTGGAAGATTTGAATGACTCTTTTGTGACTGAAGAAATAACTGGCAGATTGGGGGTAAGATTGGGGGCTTTTGCAGGAGCAAAAATTGGAAGTATGAGGGCGGGGGAACTGACTTCCTCCGTCTGGGCTTTCACAGATTCATTTATAGGTGACTCTGTATCAGCCAACTCAGACATGGGAGTTGCGGCAGGATTGACACCCAGATCAACCACTGGTTTGGAGGTAGACACATCATCTGCATTTTTGTTGGGTAATCCTATCATAAAATTCCCCTTCTGATAATGGGAAACATGGTGGGGGAAGGCATTAATAGTAGTCACGGTGGCACATATTTGATCTACTGTTCCTTGGATGGTGGACCAGACCTTGTGATGAGCAGAAACCAAATCCAAGCCTGATCTAAAGACTGCCTGAAGCATATTGATAGAAAGACCCAACGCAGGAGCCAGTTCACAGAAGGTAGAAATCAAAGAAACCAAGCTAGGGGCTTTGGCCATGGCATAGAGCAATCTGAATAGGTGGTCCAATTGTGACACAGGGGGTTTCAAGGCAGCCAACACAACAGCCATCAGTGGAGTGGGGTCTCCTGATTGTGAGGAAGAGCGCAGAAGGCCTCTAACCCAGCGGTGGGCATCCCCATCCACAGCGTCTAACAATGCAAGACCTTGCTGGGCATGAGATAACGCGGAAGCATTATTAAGTGCAATTGCTGTACACATTTGCACCTCAGCGAGAGCGTCAAGAACTTGATTGGCTATCTCCCAGGAAGGAACACTTGAGATTCCTTCTGGGCTAGTGGGAGGAGGGGGAGCAGCAATTCGCGCAGCTTGGGCAGTTTGAAGAAGATTCTCCAAGGTAGAGCGGATACTATTCCCAAAATCAGAAAGTGACCAAACAAACAACAAACAGCAGACTACTGATTGCACATTCATTTGGTAAAGGGTAACCACTGCAGCACCCATTTTGAAGAGCAGGGCGGAAGTGGCTGGAAACAATGGTTGGTCAATTATGTCATGGAAACGGAAGAAGAAGTTTAGACTGGCCTGCCAGTTGGGATGCGTGAGCACCCAAAAAGCAAGCCAGAATGCCAGAGGCATTGCCAACCAAATGACGTTGTATGGAGCCAGGCATTGCGAAATGATGAATTGTTGGTGTAGGACAACAGTGAGTATGATCCCAATGACAAACCAAATTGAGCCCACCCCAGACCCTGGAGGTCTTACTGCAGGGGGCGGAATCACATAAATAGTTTCAATGAGTTCATTGGCATACATGGTTGTTTCAACTGGGGAGGCAAGGAGGCGGATCCTTGTTTGTAGATGGTGGACGTAAGGCCACAAGATCCCAGTATACTTTTGTCAGAAGTTCATAATAGCAGGGTTAAAGTGCCAGAAGTATCTGACTTGCTGGATCCAATTGATGACAGTGGGGGCCATAGTGACCATGAGTACTGGTAGAGCCCATCTGGTATACAGACTGACAGGCCACCAGGGAAAAGCCATTGGAGATGCAGCCAAAATAAAATCAACGCAATAAAAATTGATTGGTTTTTGGCAAAATTTTTTTAAAGGAAAAGGAAGAAAATTGACCAACAACATTCTCAGTGTAATGCAACTTATTAAATAGTGGTCAATTGGGGCAGTGACAAGCTGGGATTAGGACCCTTAATTTCGACCTAACTGGAGAATTATATGGGAATGGGCAGATTAGTTCACTGGGAACTGACATCAAAGAATTTGGCAGCAGGCTGAGTTGCTGTCAGTTTGACCTCAAATGTCCAAACTGAGGCTTAGCTACGTTTCCAATGGTTGGCACAATGGCGTTTGGCCTGATGAGCAGAGGGAATCCCCCAAGGCCACCCCATGTAGGGGCAGGCCCATTTGGTTGGGAATGAGTTTGGGACACCCAACCTGCCCATGCTCAGTCGCTGGGCCATTCATTTGGTCAGTGGTGTTGCATCAGGCGCAACGCCCAATTTGCAATAGGGAGCTTCAAACCCTTGTCATTGGTGTCCAATGCTGTTACCTGCCCATTGGGGATGATCCCCAATGATTTTGGGAGGGGGTGAGTTTTTTTGATCGTTGTGTTAACTGAATCAAAACCATCGTGCATTCTGGCTGATAGATCAGTCTTCATACCTTTTCAACCATTGAAATCCAAACATTGGGCTGATTGCCGCTCAAATTAGTTCTGATATATTTCATTTAGATGATCTCAGCACAGATTTTGTTGATTCCCCATAGCAGTTCTGCTGAGGTGAGTGTGGGTACTAGAGGTGGGATCTGAAGTGGAAGAGTGTAAGTCCCAAGGAATATCTGCTGGGCGTTAATTGGGCCAACCTTCTTTTCCTGAGCAAGAAAAACCAAAGAGGATGGCCACACCCCTATTACCCAGGGCGATCTCACTTGTGTGGTAGACAAGTGCTGGAAAATGGTCCTTCAGCTTCAGATCCCACTTTCAGTACTTGCACTCTCCTCAATAGAACTGTCATGATGAATTATTAAAATCTGCGCTGAGATCACTGAAATGGAATTAATTGCAGCTAATTTGAGTGGCAATCAGCTGGATACTCGGATTTCAAATGGTCAAAAAGGTATGAAGGCTGAGCTATCAGTTGGAACGCCTGATGGTTGCAAATTCTGTTTACATGATCAAAAATCTTCCCCCTCTTATTCCCAAATAGTTCACCTCTTAGGTTGAACTGACTGAAACTCAGCTCATCGCTGAATTTTGCAATGTTGGTCCCTAGGGAACTAACCCGCATATTCCCAAATAGTTCACCTTTTAGGTCAAATTTGTGGAACCTGATCCCAACTTATTTTCCCTCCCCAAAATTGATGACTATTTAATCAGGTGCATCGCCCTGAAAAAATTGTTGGTCAATTCTCTTCCCTTAAATTTCCCAATAAAAAACACCCTCCCCCAAATTTCCATTTTTTTGTTGAGATTTAAATCCCCTTCCAGTTCCATAACTGTCATACCAGCAGCAGTGCCCCTGGCATTCTGGTCCACCACTTGGATGCTCCAGCATTCAGGCTGGTAGGCCAGTCTATTTTCTACTTGCCATCTGCCTGACAAAGAGCTGTTACCCAGCGCTTGTCTACCATGTGAGCAAGATCGCCCTGAGTAACAAGGGGTACAGCCATCCTCTTTGGTGCCTTATTGCTCAGGAATGGTAAAATAGCCTTATCAATGCCCAGAGGACGTTCCCCAGGACTTACAGCTTACCACTGCATAGGTTACTCCCTTCCATTCTCTTGGTGTTCCCACTGGCAACAGGAGATAGCTTTTGCTTTCTGGGGTGCCCTCCTCTCACTGAAGTTTCTGTTTATGTGTCTTATTGGAAGTGTCCATCCCCTGGTCAGCCTTTCCTGAATAAATTTTAAATCCATATCTGCATTCATTTCTTGATGTGAAATAATAAGAGGGGAAAGGTGGAAATAATTCTGTCTTTGCCACTGTAGGTTTCAAACCTGTTAAAAACAAAACTTGCAATAGAGTAATAATAGGTTTCACCCACTTGGCAACACCCTATCTTTTTTATTTTTATCATCATATCTTTTTTTCAATCTTTTTAAAATATAAATAATAAAATAGGAGGGGAGGAAATGATATTCTGTCCTAGTCATTATAGGTTTTGAACTTGTTCCAAACCAAACCTGTAGCAGATTGATAGCAGAATGTACCCTGTTTAGCTAATCACCCTTGCATATCAAACCTGATTGACCCTATTGAATCAATTATATAACCAAACTGCTAGCTGAAACATTATCAATAAAAATTGCTCAGCACATGGCTATATAGTAGGTGCTTTATCTAGTATAATATAGGTCTTATGTAGTTGCCTATAATCTAATGACTTCTATTTTAAATTTTAAATTCTTAGCTTATGTGATTTCGAAAATATGAGTTGTTAGCTTTTATGTAATGATAAAGTTTTTTATATTTTTTTGATTAGAGTTTTATATTTAGAAACCCTACTTACTTAAGAACCTAACACTTAAGAGGAATATACATACCAAATTTTGTGTGGTAAGTTTTTAGTTCAAAAATATTTTTTAATATGATTTCCAAATATACAATTTGAAGCAGGTCAACCTTAGGACAAATATACCATGCAAAGCTTTTTTAGCCTGTACTGATTTTGAACCTGTTTTGATCAAAACCCAACCCAGAATGGAGCAGAAACCACACAGCTATGCTACTACTCCTCATGATTTATTTTCCAAATATAAATATTTTATAATAGAAATTTATTACTTAATAAAACCAGTTTTTTATATTTAATAAGTTATTATATTTATATATAATTTCTTAGTAGATATCAATAAGATAAAAAAATTCCTCCATTCTAAATTTTAAATCTAAGCTTACATGGTTTAAGATATATGATGAGAATTAGCTTATATAATTAAAAGTTCATAGTTTTTGTAATTTTTATACTTAAAATTGTTTATAGTTAAAATTGTTTATAAAATCCCATATCTACTCCAAAAAATTTTAAACTTAAGCTGCATATACATAGCAAATTCATAAATGTAGGTTTGTTGGGTTTGTAAAATAAATTCATATACATTTTAAAAATAATTTTTTATAGAAATTTATTAATGAAAAATATAAAATAATTTTTCTTATATAAAAAATAACTATTGATAATGGGTCATTACTGGAACTACAGCTTTTAACTGAACTCCCATGCTAAATTTCAAAATTCTAGCTATAATGGATAAGTGAGATTTAGAAAAAATTGACATTTAAATATATATAAAGTTAAGTACTTTGAAATTTTGTAAAAAAGATAGTAGTTTTTATAACCATTACCTACTTGAGAACCTAATGACCAAGAGGCACATAATACCAAATTTGCATGCATAGATAATTTCTATGGGAGAATTATAATTATATGATTTCTATATATATATATAATATGCACCTTTTTGCTAAAATTGATTTTGAAAAATATCCTAGCATACTTAGTATCTGAAATCCATGCTGCACATACATACCAAATATAATGAATATAGGTTTCTTGGTTATTTTAGAATCATTTTTTAATATATTTTTCATGCTTGAACTATTTCATATAGAACTTTATTAAGATAAAATTTAAACTGCTTACACATATGAAGAATCTAGAACTGAGGGGTATCTTAAATGAACTAAAAATTAAGAGAAGAACCTTCATGTCAATTTACAAATTTCTAGCTTTTGTGTTTTAATAATACCTTGATTAATAGTGTCTTATATATATACTATAAAATATATTTTTGCAATTTTTGTGCTATAATTAAATAAAAAAATATCCTATGTACTTCATATTCTGATACCCAAGCTGCACATACATACCAAACCTTATAGATTTAGGTTTTTTGGATTTTTAGTATATTTTTTTGAAAATTTCTTCAGTTTTCAATCAATTTTATAATACTCAATGAATTAAATTTAACTTAAACTGCTTTTTCACATATTAGAAATACTAAAAAAATTAAAAATAGATGGTTCCTTAGTGGAACTACAAATTTTTTGAACAAACCCTCCAAGCTATTTTTCAATTACCTAGCTTATGTGGTTTAAGAAAACCTTTGATTAATAGTGTCTTTTATATATGTTTATTAGATAGATACTCTATTGTAGTTTTATGGTTTTAATAATAGTTTTAGGACATTTAGTACTAAAAAAATAATAGTTTTAGGACATCGATGAATCCCCCTTGGGTTGGGACCATCTAGTACTAAAAAAATAATAGTTTTAGGTGTAGAAAGTATATATATGTTTGCTTTGTTTCAATAAGATATTTATAGCTACAGAAACATCTAAGGCTTTAAAGACACATTTTTAAGGCTCTGTAGAAATTTACTTGTGTGTACATATAAAACTATTATTGATACATAAATTCCTCTGATATTGAAAAAGAAAAACTTATATAAATCTATAGTAGCTTACTTATATAGTTAGATTATATACTTTATTATACCTTTGACACTAGAATCAAAGCACCCTGTATTTGATGATTTCTTTTGTATTTTTTACAGCCAAAGTCTATATCTTTTAACTTAATATGTAAATTTAATACTTATGTGATATTTTCATATATAGAGAACTATGAATTTTCTGGAAAGTTAAGCATTTAAATTACTTATTAGCTCAAATATGGCATAGTTTCAGGGGATGCTAGTGTAGTGGGAATGGTGTCCTACTATCACCATTCACAATGAAGTTTTTAAATCTGGTCATGGCAGAAATCTAATATTTCTGTTTTAGGAGGATAGTAATATATCTGGAGTCATGCACCATGCCGCAGTCTGATTAAGTAAATTAGTATAGTTAGATCATATAATCCTGGACTATAAGATCACGTGCAGCATGGATTTACCCCAGTACTTGAGTTTTGTCCTCAATTTCATATATTAACATTTTCTATCACAGATTTGGTGGGGTATATTTGTCCCAAGGTTTACCCACCTTAAATTATATCTAGCATAGTTATATATTGTTTTTTGTCAATTCTAATTCATATCTTTGCATACCAATATATCACTCTAAATCGTGATTTATCTTAGATTACAACTTATGGTTTAATTCTTAAGTAGACTCTTAAAAATTGCACATTATAAGAAAATAAAAAGCGCACCAATGCCCCGAACCGAGCTAGCGAATAGCAAAGGCGGTCCATGGAGTTCCTGGCCTATCATACGCTGCGCATGGAGGTTTTCCGGATTTTATCCTCCTTTCCCATACATTCGATTTCCCCGCAATCGGTGCGGTATCGTCCCCAGGTCGGCCCACCTCGAATAAAAAAAAAGAAAATAAAAAAGCAAGAATCATTGACATTAGGGTGCTTAGCCTAGTAGGGTAATTCCTGCTTCCAATCTAGTGCAGATTTTGTTCAACACATGTTCGAAACCTGTACTGGCTATAAACTCGTGGTGTGGTATATTTGTCCCAAGGTCGACCCACCTCAATTACTTTTTAGAATCATTGACATTATATATAATATCTAACTTTGTTATAAAATTTTTTTTAGTATAAGGTAAAATAAACTTGTTTTTAGTCAGGTAGATTGACAGAAACTGGCCTACATAAAACTAAATCATGGCTATCAACTTAAATTCATTATGTGGGTTTATTTTTGTAAAGAAAAGCAATACATTCTAATATAATTATGAAATATTTAACCCAATTTGATTATATTTAAAAAAATTATTCGAGGAGGGTCGAACTTGGGACAAATATACCACACCGAGGATGTTTTCTAGCCAGCACAGGTTTCGAACTCAAAACCTGCACTAGAGGTGGAAGCAGTTTTACCCACTCGGCTAACCACCCTTCCAATTTGATTATATTTACATAATTAATATATAATATATACTTTGGTGTAAGTCTGTATATTTTTTAGTACTAGATGGTGGTGTAAGTCTGTATATTGATTTATACTTATTAAATACTTTAAACATTTGTGCAATAAGTTTGGAAGATAAATGTAAATAATCCATAATATAAAAAAGCCATTATTGATCAAGGTTTCTATTAAACCACAGATAGTAAAAATTTAAAAACTTGACATACAGGTTCTATTTAAAATTTCAGTTTAGCTAAGAAATGTTTACTCCTAAGCTTTTTTTTATGTGAATCAATAGATTTTTAGATTGATAATTATTTATTATAAAATCATTTAAATTATGATTTTATTCAATTTATTATGATAAAAAACCAAAAACCTACTTTATGAAATTTGATATTTATGTGCAGCTTGCTGTTGGAATATCATGTTTATAAAGATTTGTATCATATTTACTCTGGTGACAAAAAATGCAAATTATATAAAACTATATAGTAAAACATATAAAAATATTTAGCTTATAATAAAATCCTCTCTATGCAAATCTGGTATGCATATACCTCTTGGGTGTTAGGCTCTCAGGTAGGTAAGGGTTTATATTTTCAATTTGTAACTCAAAATTATGAGAGATATTATGAATTTCTATATAATTTTATTTTATATAAAAGACACTACTAATCAAGGTTTCTTTTAAACCAAAAAGTTTATTGATTTGAATTCTCTTTTTTAGATTATGCTAAAATTTTGTAATCTAGTTAAGAAACTGTTTATTTTTAGGTTTTATTTTGAATTTTTTTTTAATTTTATCTTAATAATCTTTTATTCAATATAATTTATTTCAATTTTTTAATTTTTAAATTTTTATTTGAGGTGGGCTGACCTGGGGATGATACCTCACCAATTAAAGGAAATTGAATGAATTGGAAAGAAGGGTAAACTGGAAAACCTCCACGCACAGCATATGATAGGCCAGGAACTCCATGGATTGCCTTTGCTATTCACTATCTCAGTTCAGGGCACTGGTGCGCAACACCAACATAGTCATAATTGTCCCCTACCCAAAGTTCATTACCTGGATCAAACTTGGGGAGGCAGTGGTAGAGGGTCCATATTCTACCACTGGGGTATCCTCCCCTTAA
Source organism: Massospora cicadina (assembly GCA_022478985.1). Classification (NCBI taxonomy): domain Eukaryota; kingdom Fungi; phylum Entomophthoromycota; class Entomophthoromycetes; order Entomophthorales; family Entomophthoraceae; genus Massospora; species Massospora cicadina. The sequence continues at coordinate 116,094 of JAKSZP010012101.1, forward strand.
TTTCAAATTGTATTCAAAAAAGTTAAAAAAACTAAGAAACTAAATCATAAAGGTGATTTATATGTGCAGCTTAGGTGTTGAAATATCAATTATATAAGGTTCTTTTTAAAATAATTTTAGCAACAAATAAGCAAAAATATATAAATCTAAATACAAATCATAAAAAATTATTCTTTTATGGTAAATTATTTATTTGTGTAAAATTAAGGATGTATGTGCCTCTTGAGTGTTAGGTTCTCAAGTAGGTAATAATTTTGAAATTTATATTTTGTAACTATAAATTGCAAAAAACTGTGAATCTATATCTTTGTATTTATATATATATCAGTTTTATATAAAAATATCTTACCCATTGTTG